>UXGD01006159.1:0-13029 GCA_900474315.1 Torymus auratus
CCTTCGACTCGTACTGCAAACTCCACACTCGGTCTAAAAAAGCCCACTTTGCGCCCTTGGTACACAATATACTATTTTATGTCAGGTACTTTAAATTCTGCGCTTTAAAAAATATAGCAATCTTTTCGACACGGTTGGCACGTACCCCGATTCCGAACAAAAATGACTTTTTCATTGACACAGGTAATAGCTCAACAAATGATGCAGGACTGAAGTAAACTTTCTTACTAATTGTAAGAGGGGGTCAGGGGTCACGGATTCGACTGAAACTTCGGGATAGGTTTTTGGATATAGAAATATAAAGAGAGCTGTAATATTAGACCCTAACGCTAAAAAAATTAACTTCTGGGCACATTTAGCTTGATTTTGAACAAAGTCTTGAAAAAAAACCTTTTATTAAAACGGCAACTATTTAACTTTGGAATATCTTAAATGTCATTTCAAGTAGAGACAATAAAACTAGAGAAAACGAGCTTTCATTTGCTTTTTTAAGGATTAAAAAATGTTGATTCCTTCCAAAGTTATGAACGGTTAAAGTTGAGCATCGAAAACGCACTGTTTAATCCCAAAAATTCACTGTTCGATTTTGGTACGGATATTTTGGTGCACTTCTGATGCTCAATTTTAAAAGTTCATAACTTTGAAAGGAATCAAGATTTTTTAATCCTTATAAAAAAGCAAATGAAAGCTCGTTTTCTTTAGTTTTATTTTCTCTACTTGAAATAATATTTAAAATATTCTAAAATCAAATAGATGCCGTTTTAAGAAAAGATTTTTTCAGAACTTTTTTTCAAAATAAAGCTAAACGTGCTCTGAACTTTAGTTTTATTTAGCGTTAGGGTCTAAGATTGCATCTTTGTTCATATTTCTATATCCACAAACCTATCGCAAAGTTTCAGCCAAATCCACGATTAAGACCCCTGACCCACTCCTAGTTAGTAGAATTGTGAAGTAAGATATGCCCTATATTTATAAATTATTTTTATAATTAGGAAGTCGATATTAGTACCATATGTTCATCTCATCGATTTTACATATTTACACTAATAAATTTATGATTGTACTTATAGTAAATGGCAATTATTGATTTCACTGGTAATGCTTCGATTCACTAGTAGAAAAAAATCGAGTGTTTTAAACTCTGTCAAATATGTACCTTACTATTCTAAATGTTTTCTAAACTGTTCAATATCTATGTCTAAGCTGTACATAAATGACAGATTTTGGACATTTGGAACCGTTTTGACACACTTAAGGACATAATCTGGAACATTTATAATCATGTTGGGCTCAAACATTTCTAACATAGTGAAATCGATTATATACTATTTTTACTCAGAATTACTTTTGGTAATAAGCGAAACACTTTTGGAACTCTTTTGAATGAATTGGAACCCTTTTTTATTTTCTTCTGTAACAAATATAAAATTTATTTATATTTTTTTAAATAAATTCGAACACTTTTTGGAACTACTTGGAACACTTTTAGGAACTATTTGGAACGTTTTTTATCTATAATGAATTAAAAGAAAAAGTTGTCCTTGCTTTTGGAACAATTAGGAATACTTTCTGAATACTACTGGGGCATTTATGAACATAAAGAAATCTAAAATTTAAAAAAGTTTTTAAAATATTTAAGAAATGTTAAAAAAAATGGTTTAAACAAATTTAATACGATTTCGAAAAATGTTCTAAGAATGATCAGTGGTGTTTAAAAAATGTTCCAACGATGTTTAAGAGTACTCCAAACAGACGTAATAACTACAAATTTAGGTGAAAAATGTATATATAGTATGGAACACGAGTGGTTATTAAGTATGTCATATCGTGGGAAGAAGTGTTCCAAATTGTTTCAATAGTGTTCAAAATGTCCGAAATCTGTCTTTTAAAAACACCATGGGAACACTTTGTATATATCATGGAACACTTTGGCACATTTTTTGGCTCAAATCCATTTCCGCTAGGGTTGCTATTCCCTCTTTTCCATTACTCCCGCATAAAATTTTTTTTATTACCGCTAATCTAACATCGTCTAATTGTGTACGTTTCCAGTGAATTTGGTTAAAACGAATAAGAAAACTATAACATATAAATACAAAATAACTTTTCAAATCTATAAAGTGGCCACAATGATGGAGATGGGAATAAAATACTATATGTAACACTGGACTAAAGTCGATCATTCCTTTGGGTGATCTCACCCGGGGAAATAATCTGCGACTTTCGTCCCTTGTTACATAATGTACTTTTTGTAACACATGCACGATTTTCGTCGTTTTCCGACCTAAAATGAGGTCCTAAAGTGACTTTTTTTGCCCAGCGGACGCTGATGGATTCATTAGCGCCTGCTACTCTAAAATTCCGTAAAATCGCAATAATTAAACATAATCCACTATAAATTTATGAACGCATGTATTTTAATGACTTTTTTTTATTCAGAAATAAATAAATTCAGTATACTATTTTTATTAGAAAATGAACATTCGCACAAATTTGTAGCGGATTTTTGTTTATTTTTAACAAGTTTCTTTTATTGTTTATTACTTCAAGTATTTCGTTGTCGTATAAATCAAAAATCTATTTAACCTTGCTTTTTCGGTTCAAAAACGCCGAAAATCAATACATGAGTCACAAAAAATATGGTGTGCACCTAGAGCTTAGTAGGCCTTTTGACCTCGTGTGGTTGCAGTACTCGTCTTCGGCTCGTAAAACGCACTTGCCTTCGACTCGTACTGCAAACTCCGTTACACTCGGTCTAAAAAGGCCAACTTTATGCCCTAGGTACACAATATACTATTACATTAGAGTTGCAGAAAATTGATGTGTGGATTCCTGACAGAATTTTCCATGTAGAATAAGATATTAAAATATTTTATTCAAAATGTCCTTCTGATGTAATATATTATATTATTTATTTCTAGTATTCATTAGTACTTTATAAGTAAAAATTTTAGTTATAGCAATAAATGTATACAAAAACTTTTTATTTACACTTTAATTTTATCTTTATTTCGTTCATTTCATATTGGTAGATTCGCTTTATCATATTTTTTGTCTATATGCCTGAGAAGTGGCTCAAAAAATAGCAATAAAAAATATTCCCTAACGTATTGCCGAGTGCCTAAAAGTTCAAATGGGGGAGAGACTGGAGAGCAGTACAAGCGTGCTATTAACTCGTTCGCTTTTACTCTCTCCCTCTTCTTTCTTTTTCCGTCTCTCTCTAGCTCTAGTTTTCTCCCTTTTCTCTCCTATCTTCTCCAGGGGCTTTTTTCTTCCTTTTTCCTATCGTTAATTTTACATTTTTATGGACGAGATTCTCGGCACGAGACTCGAATCTGTCCAAGATAACAGCCACTCATTCGTTTCGATTCGCTTTTTGCCTTAACTCGTTTTTTTCTGAGGCTAATCTAAAAACTTCACCTCGCTCTTTTATTTCAAACCCGAAACCGATCGTTTAAAAATACATTTTTTTACGTTAATCGGTTTTTAAATTTATACCTATACATTTTTTACGTTGATTGTGCAGCTCACCTACTCCATTCTTTTCTAAAATGCAATATGAAAAAAATACCCGATAATATGGTGAAAGTATCATTATTGCATGCATACTTTATTTCATGTACATATATCATTACTATATCATATGAACATGAAATAAATCTGTGGTTGCCCGAAAAAATGACTTAAGTCTACTTCTCCTGTTTTTGAGAAATGCGATTTTAAGGTTTATTGAAACGCTAGATCGATGAATGCAAGTAAAGTTTCGAAACTATGCTTACTTAGTATACCGGCGTTTCCCAATTTATTATAGCCATACGAGATAAAAAAATAAGTTAATTCTTTATTTTTTAAGAAATACAGTAATATTTGGACTTAAGTCGTTTTTCCGGGTTCGCGCTGTCTTAAATCTTCTTGGCCGATATGATTCGTTATTATAGTTTTATTTTCAATATTAACTAGTGGTTTTCTAGTCTCAGTTATTTATTTCTTTGATTTCTTTCTACATTTCTTATTAACACCTTCTGAAGTACGTTTCTTTACTGGAGTTTGTTGTCGTCCTTATGCATCATTGTTAGATACTTCTAATTTAAAACTCTGGATCTTTAGGTTAATTTTCTGTCAACATGTCATCAACAGTGGATAATTTTTCATAAAAATATTTTACCTCTGATCGATCAAAATCTAACATGTCTAATCCTTTTTTTCTCTTTACTGATTGGGACAAGACTATTATAACACTGCTGAACTGCATTTTCCAATCTAAATGTGACTTTTCCTCTTTTCTTAATATTTAGTTTTAAAAATTCATCTCCATCATTTAAACTTTTTTAATAGTATAAGAAGATACAGTTCATGCGTTTGATTTCCGGAAAAACGACTTAAGTCAATTTTCGTATGGCTATTGGATAGGTAACTACTAGTACACTAAATAAGCATAGTTTCGAAAATTAACTTGTATTTATCGATCTAGCGTTTCAATATAAACCTTAAAATCACGATTTTTCAAAAACATGAAAAATGGACTTAAGTCGTTTATCCGAGCAACCACAGAAAATTTATAGGTTGGATTTCAAAGTAAATATATATTATATATATAAGAGGTTCATCTATATTTATCATAATACTTTTTATTCAGTGTTTACAAAACTGTAAATATACACTTAAAAAAATAGAAATTCATTTATTGTATAAGATTACAATTGTTAACGAATCAATGGATCAAGCTTACACATCTATAAAAAAGTTAAATAAAAAAAACGACTACATCAAAGTTTCAATACAATTCTTTCAAAACTAAATTCAAAAACAAAAAAAAGAAAAATTGTATCAAAACACATACGCGTCTAACAATAAAATCAAGAGTATAACGTAACTTTCGCTTAATAAATATATCTCAATCACAAAAAAAAAATAAAAATAAAAATAAAATTCGTACAATATAGAAAATGCTATAGGTATTATTACATCTTTTACGTCATACTTTGACTTCCAGAGTCTCGGTATGAGCCAGGCACTTGGAAGCAAACGTGCACATGTGCTTTTCATTCTCGATTTTCAGATTCAAATTGTCGAATCTCGCGACGATGTCGAAGGACTTCTTCATGGAGGTGTCGAAGCATTCAAACAGCATGGTATTATTAGGCTTATTCTCGATCGTGACGATGGATTTCGAGTTCGCTTGGAGGACTTCGGCAGCCTGTCGGGTGATCTCCTTCCAGGCGTACCTGATGTCGTCCGGTGCGGTGAAACGACTGCAGACGACGAAGCGTACGACCACGTGGTCGCGGTAGGCGCCCGGGATCACGTAGATTCGCCGTCTTGACATTAGCCTATCGAGGAGCTGTTTCGTCAGCTCGTCCTCGCCCTGATAACATGGAAAATTGTTAATTTATGATAGCAATTTTAAGTGAAAGCGCTGGTATGGCATATACTATACCTTTAATCTGAAGCAGATGAGACCCATCTTGACTTCCACGGGTATCTCGAATCTCTTATCGCAGCTTACCAGATCTTCAAATTGATTTGCCAAGGAGATGGCGTGGCGTATGTGTTTTTGGAGGCCTTCGGCACCGTACAAGCGAAGCACGAACCAGACTTTCAGGGCACGGAATCGCCGACCCAGTGGTATTTGCCAGTGCTGAAAATGGTAATATACATATTAGAAAAAAAATAATAATAATTATATATGTAAGCAATCTTCATAGTGTTCAAGATGTATTCACCCTGTAATCAAGAGCTGGTCCCTTTTTGTTGTAAGCCAGGTATATTCTGTCGACGTTGAAGGCTTCGATCAAGTTGAGAGCGTTTTTGACCCTGAACCCAATAAAAAAAATCGACAATTAACTTTTATAGTAAATCACATCCACCCATTACTGTTAAAGATATAATGAAGTTAAATTTTACCAGAGGGCTGAACAGTCGGCATTGACGAGCAGCCACTTGTGAGGATTGAAATTGAACGAATCGACGTATTCGATCCCCGCCATCAGGTGGCGATATTCAGGACAAACAAACGCAGCTCCTGTAACAACAATAATATTACTCATCATACATATTTATCAACCCTTCATAAGTCAAACTCCATACCGGCATAAGCAGCATCGATGTGAAGCCAGATGTTATACTTTCTGCAAATCGGACCGATTTCCTCGAGGTTATCGAACGCGCAGGTCGGCGTGGTACCCAGGGTAGCAACGACGCAACACGGGATGAGTCCAGCCTCTACGTCCTTCTTGATGCTATCCAGGAGCGTGCGACCGCGCAAACTACATCGCTCGTCCGTCGGTAGAAGCCGCATCGGCATACCCGCAAGGCGGCCGCCCTTCTCTACGCTCGAGTTCGATTGGTCTGGAATTATGTGGTAAGTATAAGTATGCGGTGGAGTGAACTATATTTTAGAATTAGAGATTAATTGAGATAATAATGTATTGTTGTACATGGGTACCTGAGGAGTATGTAACCAGTTTTGTACGAATCGTGCCTTCGTCCCACTCGGGATGCTCTTTCTTGACGCGCTTGACGGTTATCTCGCGGGAGGCCAGTAAGCTGATGAGAGTCGATTCACTCGCCGATCCCTAAGACATTTTAATAAATTAAATTGTTTAAATCCCACTTATAATTAATTAAGAACATTTTAAGTGGGATATTTGGCTAAACCGACCTGCAACACACCGCCACCAGGGCCCGGATGGGAGTTGAGAAACTCCTCGGGCAGACCCAGCAATTTGGCGAGCCAGTCCATGATGATCATCTCGAGTTCGGTGCAGGCGGGCGACGAGATCCAGGAGAACCCGACGCAGCCGATACCGGCGCTCAGCATCTCGCCGACGATCGCTGGATAGGAATTGGCGGTAGGGTAGTAAGCGTGGAAGTTCGGCGAGTTCCAGTGAGTGACCTTTTTACGTGATTATAAGCGATTTGTTTGTATTGAGTGACGATATATTTTTAGTTGAGATATAGGAGAGGAGATAAAGACTATTGGAGAAAATATGTGTGTGTCTGACTGGACCCGACGTGCATCTACTTAAGATTTTTATGTAGCTTGAGAATTCGATTACGCACGTTTTCGAGTCTTGCGTAAAAAATAAATAAAGTACTCTTTTTTGTAGTACGAAATTGTACGTATGCAGTGTATGTAACTATTCATATATAAAACACTTTTTTTTTAAATTGAACGATTTGTTTGTTTTGGAGCAGTGTAAAGTACACTAGGAAATTCGTGACCTATCATACATTTGAATCACATGGGCTTTACCCATCATCAATGTCACGTCATGCAGTGGGTCACTGAAGGCACTAGTGTCGTACGATATTTTATAGCAGGTTTACATAAATCCGCTATCACGCCTATCCGTGACATAAGTAGTCTATTATTACGCCCTGCAGTAGCGCCTGAGCGCAGTGACTATACTTTATGTCACGGATAGGCGTGACATAAGTGCGGATTTATGTCACGCAGTGCTATAAAAAAATGAATCCAATCTCTTAATATGATTTTATCATAATATAGTCATTTTGTTATTATTCACGATTCTTTATAGCAGCTGATTCACCTGATTTTTGAAGTGATTAATCGTCTGGCTTTCCACCTGATATTTCACTTGATTAATCACCTCATGTTTTCAGATTGGAAATTTTTATTTTCTGACTACTTAAAAGTTCCTTAAAAAACTTTAAAGATGAAAGAAAGAATATAGGCAATTCATTCGATGATTCACGTAAAAATCAGGTGATCAATCAGGTGAAAAATCGGGGGGAAAGTCAGCTGAGCTTAATTATTTCAAAAAATCAGGAGAATATTTAAGTGAAAATTCAGGTGATTAATCCCCGGACTTTTTTCAGCTGAGATGTTCCTTCTCCTAAAAAAAAAAACAGTTTTATCAAACTCACCCCTGGCATTATATGTTTCTCTACGTCGTGCATAATCTGACGCCATGTCTCGGCCTTCTCCGGTGCCTCGTTTGGTATGCGATCGTGAAGGTATCCCGGCTTCACGTCCGGCAATACATCACGCTCGCGAATATTCTCGTGATAATCGGCGATGTAGTTCACCATCGCCGTGCCGAAGTCGCGAAAGTCCTTCTCGTTCATCTTGAGCAAGTGACTGCGAAGTAAAGTGTAACGAGGTAAAGATGATGAATAAAGCACGATATTATAGGGACGAAAGAAAAATTATTGAATTTATAAAAAAAATTCAATTTTGAATTTGGATTCCAGAATACGTTAATCCATAATGGTAAAAGTACCAATCATTATAGGCCAGAGTTAGATGTTAGGTATATGAGAGTTAGATGTGCTCTTTTTTTTTGTCTTAATTGGAGATAAAATCTATCTTTAATTTCGGTGATGTGCTCTGTATAAACCCCGTAATCCACTTGATTTTTTTGGGAAAAGATAATTTTTCTTTTTTTTTATTCAACATATTTATGTATACGCTCAATTCCTCGCGAGTTAGACCTATGAAAATGATTAACACCTAAATACATTTGAAGTAATTGATTTTCCCTACAATTCGACAGAATTTGATTTTATACAAAAATATTGAATACAAAAGTAGCCTTTGGATTATTATAAAATAATTTTTTAGCATTTCAAATGCGCGTTTTTTCACAGTGTAATCAATTATGGGATAATTGCCTGGGGAGTGTTTACAAAAATAATCAACATTTGCTTCTAAATACTCAAAATAGATTACTTAAACTAGTTTTCAAGAACACTTTTGAGCAAAATAAACCAATGAATATTAAGCAACAATTTACATGGGACTGCTTAAAATATTATTACAATGAAATGAAAGATATATTTACAAACTCAAATAGTAAAACAAGAAATAAAGCTAGCTTATTACCAAAAATTGATAATAGAGTAAGCGAAAAAAACAATTATATAACTGTAATAAAAACTTTCAATCTACTGCTGAACGAGCTCAAAACTCTAGAAATAGACAAAAGAAGTACTATTTATATAAGATAAAAAATGGGTTATAAACAATTTTTAGTACATGTGATTTAAATGTTCCTTGAAAAGGTTTGATACTATAACAACGTTATAGGAACTAAAGTCAAAAAACTTAGATAATTGCATATACAATATATACTTATTACTGTTTAAATAAATTGTATTATATTGTTAAAAAAAGAAAATAAAGATGTTTTATATAATATTTGTAAGAATGTAGTATTAGTTTGTAAGAAACCCTAAACTCCGGACCTGCAAACAGGAAATATATTTTCCTCTGCAGGGTTACTCTAATGTAATGTACTCTCTTGTAATGTACTCTGGATAATAATAAATAATAAATAAATAAATGTAATAGTTTTTGCCATGATGAATATGTATAAGATTCTCCTGAGTAGTAGCGGTCATCTCTTATACATAATATTTTTTCGAATAATTTTAATATTTTTAAGCAAGTTTTTACTAATTTATATTTTTTGGTTTTCTATTCGTCATTGCCATTGACTTCCTATTTGAATGCGATTTAACTTAATTTTTGTTACCTTTCATCTATAGTTTTTTAGTTAAAATTTGTACTCAATATCTTTATATAATAAAACGTTCTGAGATAAAAATAAATAAATTATATTTTCATTAGATTGATCCTTTTTATGATTCAAATTTTATTTATCATAAGCTTAATTTAAGAATTTTAAAATGGATTTTGGGCCATTAGCAAACGGAGAACATCGCGTTAATTTTCGTCAGATATAACTAATTTAAAGTAATTTAATATTTTTCATATTAGAAAAAATGAATAAATTTGTAGATAGCTACCGTACTAATGAATCGGTAGCGGTATTTTCTTTTCAAAGCATAAGATTAATAAGAACAAATTTCTTATCATTGAAAAAATTCCGGAAGAGTTATTTTATATTATATCGGGATTATATAATATTTTCAAAAATTTTGGCAAAAACTCTCTACTTTCAAGATCAATTAGTAAGACGGAAAGAGAGTTTTGCATGCATTGTTTCTATTTTTAATTTATAAAGTCTGAAATCAATTTGTATTATAGTCTACGTATTTTGATGGCTAAACTATTAATTAAACTCACTTTCGTAGCAAATAACCGTTTAAATTCTGAAAAAAATTATCTCTAATTGTTAAAACTTTAGCACAACTGTTTATTCCATCTGATCCATCTGTAAAATTGAATTTCCTATTCAGCAAAACACATCGCTAATTCCAGAAAAAAAACCTGCCAGAATTTCTTTATATAAGTTCCTACGGAAAATTTTCTACATAAAATTTCATTTAATGTTTTTGCTCACAACATAATGCGAGTGTTGTCATTCACGGGGTAATAACTATAATGCTTACAGACACATCTCATTTGTTATAGAACATTTCTACATTTCTTTTTTTTTAGAATACTTTGCAGAAAATTTTGTAAAAAAACCGAGTAACATTTTCTGTCGATATTTGAAGTTGTAAGACGTATGGCAAAAAGAAGGAGAACAATCCATGTTCTGAACGTCGAGTTTCAAAGGAAAGTTTTATTTTCAAACACGTTTACCTAATACACCGCTGCGCTTTTTACAATATTCCCAAAGCCGAAGATCACTGTATGCACTCAGAGACAATCACTATATACACTCTTCATCGTCCTCTCACCACAATGAAATCCTTCTCGGCAATAATATACCTTTTCCTTCCCCTCAAGGAAAATCACTCGACTCAACGAAACAGCAATCCACGACTGCCGACTTCTTTTTTTCTCTCGACTGCGGTCCGGAGCCTCCACTGGCGACGAAAATCACTAAAAACTGATCCCGATGCTCGCCAATCCCTTCTCTTTTATACACTCGCACAGAGGCGCGAGCGCGCTGCGCTCTTCATCTTCTCGTGGAGATTCTGTCATCATCGTTCAACGTCCGGCGATCTGACAGCTCGGTAGGGTAATCGGGTACACGGCATTACAAAGTGAGAGCGTTTGTAATTTTTTTTTTCTTTTTCTGGTCTGTATTTTAATTCGGATAAGCCGGCATTAAGATGAGTCTTCGAAGGGAAAACAGAGGTGGGCATAATTGATTTCGGGTTATTAATTTGGCTGCTGGATGAGCGATGGGGTCAGAAAACAGTTACAGCGGTAGTGTGTGACTGTGTACCTATGCCACTCGCTTTGTTTATCTATTTTTTTTTTTTTTTTTTATCGCTCGCTTGTGTTTGTTTATCGAGTTATAGTGAGGATTGGAAGGTCTAATTACAGCATTTTTGCGAATGATCCAATACTGTTCTGGAATCTCACGAGTGGGTTATACAGAGGAAAGCTCGCAGCGAACAATGAAATTTCGTTACGTCGCTTCGATTCCCCCCACAACGATAATTCAACAACAAAGACTTATTAAATCAAATTTCGTTTATTACTCTCCACCGGTGAAGGAAAGAAAAAAGCGCGCTAATTGCTCCACTTTCACTCGCGTTTCGTTGTTGTCATCCGACTGGCAACCGTGTTTTACGCCTCGCCTTTTTTTTTATTAAAGCAAATTCACAGTAATTTTTACGATCCGCGCCCCATAAAGGATAATTTATCCATCTCGCTCGCTTTTACCTTAGTATATAGCAGCACGCGTAGTTCCACGAAACAATTATACATCGGGCCACTGTGTTCGTACATACAAAACTCGTTGCTGCTCGCGCCCTATACACGTCTCTTTCTCTCTCTCTCTCTTTACTCGTCCACAAAATTTCAGCCAGATTTATGGATACGATTAAGGTGTATAAATTTTGTCCCACTTTCACCGCGCGTGATTGTGCTCGAGATTTCATACACTTTATCATGTATCTAATAAGATGCGCTGTATATATACACGTGGCTTGAAATTGGGCAATGAAAAATTATCCTCTAATCCTTGGCGGCGTGCCGAATATAATCCCATTTCACTGGCGGCTTATTCATCTTCGTCTCTCGGAAGAGGCATATTTTTTGCTTTTACTTTCACTCGAGCGCGCACGCGAATCAATCTCCACAATTAAGTAATTTTATACAATCGTGTATGTATATATAGTGGTATTCTTTCTTAATTGCGCGATTTTGCGTTCGCGGCGCGCGCAAAGGCATTATGTATGTACTCTCGGAACGACATACTTTTTATTCGCGGCGAACGCGCGGGGTAACGGAAGAGCGTAAAAAATGAAATGAAAATGGTAATAAACCTCGGTTGGAATGCTATATGACTGTGCGTCTGATCCTTCGGGAAAAACGATTTGGATGTACAGTTGTATAGGGATTAGTATATCCCGATAGCGAGATTTAACGTATTAGTCATGTTAATCGTGTATAAATACCTTATCATTTTTTTTTTTTTTTTTTTTTTTTTTCAGAAGGAATGTATAATTCATAATTCGGGAGTGTAACTGATTTTTGTCAGTTTCACAAATTGCAAGTCAGGATATTATGCACGTGAAAGCTGGATGATTCTTGTGGTTGAAATTTTAATACAAAACGCTAAAATTTAATTTAAATTAGAAGGCAACGAGAATTATGAAATAAGTAAAAGTACAATAAAAGCGAAAGTTCTTCTTAAAAAAAAAAAATGTGTTTATTGCAGGTGTTTTTATGATCCGTGAGATGACTTGAAATTTTTCGGATTTATGATAGGTCCTGTACGAAGGGTATAGATAAAATCTCTCTTTAGTCGTGACATTTCTAACGAGGCTCCGAAATTTCTACGAAAAATTTAACCAACGTTGTTGTCTTGCCGACCCTGATTACGAGTAAAATCAAATGTCGTATAGTTGGAAAGTAACTTATAAGATTCTAAAATTTAGGTTCATTACCTTATGGAAAAAATTCTATGAATTACATATGGAGTTTCATGAAAAATTAAATGAAATGTTCATTTAAGTTTATTAATTTTTATGAAATGTTCTTAACTTTTATTAGAAAATATGAACTATTAGAATTTAAATAATATTTATGAAAAATTTATTCGATTTTATTATCTTTTCGCGAAAAAAAAAATTATGTAATTCATAGAATTATTTGCATAGATTTATATAATTCGTTGCTGTGAGCAGTCGCCATAG
>UXGD01006160.1:0-13024 GCA_900474315.1 Torymus auratus
CGAATAGCAAAAATAAAAACTGTTGCAAACTACATTAGCAGGTTGCTTTCCCAAAGAGAATCCATGCTCAAATAATTGTATTTTATTCATTATAGCCTTTAAATAAATCTAATAAAAGAGCGGTTGAGTAGTGCTTTTCTTCGCCCGGGCACCACGAGTTGTGCTAGTTTTCGTCCGCGCGCCGCGAGTTCAGCTTGTCTTCGTAACGATCTGAGTTGCGCTTTTCTTCGTACGAGGCGTCGATATTATTTCAATTCGAATAAGTTAAATGTCTCATAATTTACGTTTATATTCATGAAAATACACTGAGTACAAAAGAATAAAATCGGAAAGGTATTATTTTCAAACGGTGCTTCTTACCAGAACTATATCCTTTATGACTGAATGTTTTTATAGTATAAGATTAAAATAATTCAAAAATTTTCTTATTTGGAAAATTGATTATTTACATCTCTAATGCTGCTTCCAAAACAGTTACATGCATCTTATAGCAATTGTATAATATTTTATAAAATGAATTTCTATCGCGGTATATTAAATTTGACTTGGTGATTGGTATAAGATAATAGTGGAAAATAAGAATCAGATCTATAGGGCTTGCAAAAGTTTTGGAAGTATTGGAAGTTAGGAAAAGAAATAATAGCATTTTTAAAGTAATTTTTAAAAAGAACAAATTCCTATCTACAATTTTTTTTCAAATTTTTGATTGTCCTTGTTTTAAATATTTCATAATAATTTATTATATGTTACATTTAATACTTTCGATTACAATTTGTTAACAAATGACATTAATTGATTCCGATTCTAAAGAGGTTACCCATTTCCGAACTCATTAAATTCTGTTACTAGTAGCATATCTATACCTTGCTACTTTCATTTATACCTATTATTAAGTAAAATCATTCCTTTACAAAAAGTTGTTTTTAATTGCCAAACTTGTCTGATAACGATAAGTATTGCAGTGAAAATGTTCTCTTCAATTTTAAGCTGAGGAAAATTTATTCAATCCACTATCAGCGCATTATCAGCGTACTACTGTTGAAAAGCGAGTCGAACAAACGAACGGCTCTTTGAAATGTCAAAAGACCCTCGCGCGCTCGCGCAAACCGAATCCCCCGAAAGAACCACCACGCGGCCGGTCCTCTCGCGCCGTATATCTTCGAAAACAGTATACGCACATGTACGTCATAAACCTTAAAGAGACACAATTCGTACGACGCGTCCCGCGAATATCGGTATCCCATACATTAACCCTCGGACCGAACAAGATCAAAAGAGAGACGCAGATATACGCGAGTCTCTCCTGCACGCGTGTGTATATGCGCGACAAACGCTAAAAGAGCGAGAGGGAGAAGCCCTCCTCCCCGTATACGCACGCAGAAGGAACCAACCGCGCGGTGGAGAGATAAGACAAAACGAGAATAAACGACGGGCGCGCAAAAGGACGCGAACGAGCGCGGAGAGAGAGCGAGAGCGAAATAAAGAAAAGAACGACTGCCGCCGCTGCCGCTGGTAAGTAGTATAGGAAGCCCTCGCATAAATGCGCCTCTCTCTCTCTCCTTCTCGACATAAAGTAGGTCCAGCGTGTATACGCGCGGCGGGCTCGCGCTACCTCCGCGCGCTGCACTCGCTCGCTCGCGAGGCGCCTTATGGCAGCGAGAGAGAAGAAAACGCAGCGTAGCCCGCATGCACTCGCACAACACGCGAGCGCAGCGCGAGGCAACCGCGGAGAGAGAGAGAGAGGAGGCAAAAGCCACGGCCCCCTCGCAGCCGGAGCGGCCAATCGGCGCCGAGGCCGAGCTGCGTGAAGGCGGAACACGCGCATATGCCGCAACCGCTGCCGCGTATTTATTATTCGGCTTGCAAATACCACGACGCGCCGCGAGTGAGCGAGGCAAAAATTTTCCTCTCTCTTTCTCTCGCTCGCGGTAGCGCCGAGAGCGCGGGCTCTTATCTCTTCTTCTCTCTGCGAAAGAACGAGCGAGAGAGAGAGGAAGGCTGCTGCTGCACGGCCGATTGGCGGCGGCAGAGGTGGAGCCAGCGAGCGCGTCTCTCTCTCTTGCCGCTAGCTGCTGCTGTGTGAGAGATGAGAGAGAGAGGAGAGAGAGAGAGGATTTCTCGTATGGAGAACGCGTACCTACTATCACGAGCGCAGGTTTCTTTGCTCCGAAGAGCCGCTAGAGTTTGTTGCGCTAGTTTGGTATGAGTGCGAAGATGTGGCTATTGTGTTCGGGGGAGAGAAGAAGGAATTAAAGAGCCGCGACCTTGCGAATCGCGAGGAAAAGTGTGGCTTTGTTGATGCCTCGTCGCACGAGTGTCTCTGTGGGCATTATAGCTCTTTGATGAATCTATTTTTAGGTGTCGGCGCGCAGTGCACCAAAGATTTACGCGACTTCTACGAGGTTAATGCGAAGCGCCGACAATGTATTCTTCGAGCTTTAACGAACGTGGGAAGTTTTGTTTTAGTACTGTTAGGAATTATGCTAATTTCTTTCACGCGTACCTTCGTAGGTACGCTCGAGTAGAAAAATCCGTTAAGTCTTACTAGAGCCCGGCCGTATCTCCTTAATGCTGCAGCGGAATGTGATCGAGGATTATTTGGACTTCCGCAAAATACCGTAAAGAGTTAATGATTTGCGTGTAGTATTAAAATTATTGGGGCATGCGATATTCTTTAATATTTCAATTTTTAATACTTGACAAAAGTTCCGTTTATTTGTAAAACGTTAGTATATTTAAATTATCTAAAGCAATCATAGATGATGAAGTTGAAAGGAGACATTCAAAAAGAGAATTGTCAAAATATAAGCGAGTGTCCTTGTGAATAAAGTCACGTTATTTATCATTTTACAAACTTTACAATTAAAAATAATACGGATTCTGAGGAACACATTAATCTGCTCCAAAAAGTTCAACAAAAGTTTCTGAAACTTAAAAAAAAACTTCGCACTCGGGAGAACGCAACGCTTGCATCCGGTACGCATGAATTATGCAAAAATCCTTGCTGGCGAACGCGCGCGCGAGCGCGAACAAAAACCGCATTCGCAATCGACATAATATATTTATCAAAACACCGGCCGCGCACGTCACATCTTAAAAAAAGACCTAAAATCTCCGGCGCTGCATCTGCGTGAAAAAAAGCGAAAAATGCAAAAGGCTTATGATATAAGACTGCATGCACCGGCTGAGACGCCATGCACACGTGACTCGCGGCTCGTGCTACCGGAAGCCCGTAAATCCTTTTAACGACGTTCGTCTGCATCGAGATAGATCGCGAACGCGTGCGCGCATATCCGCCCTATTGAAATATCTCTCGCCGCGCGAAAAGGAGAGCGCGAGGGGATTCGTCGTAATCTACTCGCGCGTGCTGCACCCGCGATCGACACGAGATATCATAGGTATAGGCGCTCGTAAGGGGGAAAAATTCGAGTGCGTTCCGTATAGGAAATACACCGGTGGTTGCGGAATATATGGTCCATGGATGTTTGAATACCGTGGAGTGTTTTGTATATAGATTGCTGATCTGAGCTGATTTTTCGGCTGTTAACAGTAGCTGTAAATTGGTAGCATGCGGATCTGGAGGAACGCGAGAAACTTGCCAACTCGTAATGATATTGAGTTCAAACTGGGATTTTTAAAATATTTAGTTGGTAGTTAAAAATAAATCCAGTTTTAATACTTAAAAATGAATGCCCTGGTAGAAATTTAAGCATATTTAATATAGCTAACGTATTAATTAAATGGAAGGATTTTTGGCGAAAATCATAATGCTAAAATAATGTAATTAATCTACATGATTGGTACATAATTATGAAATACAAGGAATTTTTGTTTTTAGTCATAAAGTTAACTGAAAAGTAGCTAACTTCTGGTTAACATTTCTATCAGGGTAAGCGTAAAATATATATGCATCGATTACAAATCCACAGGATTTGGAGAAACCCTTGATGGATGTTCTGTATATCCAAAAACTGAAAAAAGTCATGCAATGAAGTATTAGGCTCCTATACTAACTTCACTTCGTCGGCTTGGTGAAAGAAGGCACCACTTCTAAATCCGGTTGGAAACGGTACCAATTTGGAAGCCCGCTCGAAAAGGTATAGAATTTACAAACGTTTGGCAGGAACCTTATAGCCCATACAACCTTAACCTACCGCAAACCTATTTGATCTCCATCTAATAATGAGCGTAACGATCGTTATTATACCGTCACTCTCTTTCCATCATGTACAAAATGAAACCGGCGCCGCCACTCGGTCAATATTATGCCGCGCAATCGTATCAACATTGACAATCGCAGAGCGACTATTCTCTCTCTCACCCGTGACAGCAGTAATCCGTCCAATCATCCTCTATGAGAACGCGACGTCAGGATTTCCCGGTCGCTTTCCCTCGCGCGACGAGCCGATAGGATCTTCCGCGATCGGCGCGCGTCCGCCCTCGGGGCGCATACCGCAACGCGCAGCATCGGCACGCGCAGGCAACGTGACACTGCGCGCGCCGCGTCTCCTATCGCGCGGAAACGATAATTTAATCACTGTCATTACTCGCCGCGGTCGGCTTTTCCTATACCGGCGCGCGGCGGCTCGCCTTTATTCCGTCTGTGTCCTTCCAGCGAGAACGAACGACGGAGGCAAAGAAGAAGAAGAAGAAGCGGAACGGCGATCTTTTTACCTGCAGGTTTTTAACCGAGTGTACGGTTTCTTCTTGGGTTAGTGTCGAGGGCTTGCAGGAAGGGAGGATTGGTGCTAAGCTTTCGCGACGATGGAATAGCTGTATAGTGTAATGAATAGGGGTTTGGGTATTTAAACTATGCGACCAACAGAAAGAAAAGGATTAACAGTAAATTTGTGTGTCTTTTTAAAATCGTAAAAGGGGATAAAATTCAAAATCTTATTATATAATTTGAAGTGAAAACTTTCAGCAAAAAGATTTTAAAAGTCTTATATGAGGGTTATACATTCACCAGTTCTTACGAAATTTAAAACATTTTTTTTTGTAGATATGATCTCATTCATGCTGCAAAACTAAATGGTCAATGTATAATGTTTAAAGGGCCAAGACCCAATTTGAAAAAATTTATCGTTCTCCAGTGCAAAGTACCTCTACATAGAGCGCACTTTCGGGCGGTCGAGCTCATCTCCTTCCTTCTCCTTCAGGCCCTCGACGCTAATTGACGAAATCATCGCGCTCAGCGATCGAGGAAACGAGTCCGGCCGCGCGCGGCGGTCTGTCATTAGCGACGTGAAATATCGTTGCCGGCAATCGATGCCCCGCTAATGAAGTCCGCGCGCGCGTGCGCCTACAGAGCGGCCTTCGCGATTTCTATCCCTCTCTCTCTCTTCTTCCATCCTGCGAGACGCGAGCTCGTCATCGTGTCTCGTTCGCGTGCCCCGAGTTGTCTCTTACTTACGTCCAAGGAGAGATGGAGGCTTGCAGGACGGAAGAGAGCAGTGATGCGCGTGGAGCGAGAGGAAAGAGAAAGAGATAGGGAGAGATGCTGCGTGCACGCGTCTGACCGGCGGTGGATGATACTACTTTGTCGAGCTGATGAGTCGCAAGTTTGGGAAACAGTAGGGGTTTGTTGGATGTAGAGTGGTTGGTGGAGATGAGTTGATAGTGTTTTTTTCGTTGGTAATACAGATATTATTGGCGTATAATGTATAAGAATGTCTGCGATTGCATATTGGTGCAGATATATCAGGATTAGACATTCAATGTCATACTTGAAGGTGATAAATGCTTTAAATTACTTTGGATTTGAAGAAAAATAATAGTAAAATAATTGAGGTTTTGATTTGTGATATACGTAATTATTTTTCAAAGATTCAAAAATTGTATCAAAATTTCTATAAGTATAATAGTTTAGATTGTGAACTCATAAATGCTTTTGTCACTATAATGAACAATAAATGTAACCCAAGTTGGAATACTTGTTTCCTCCACCCCAAGATAGACTCCAATCAGTATCATCTCGTTAGCTTCAGCTAATGCAACCTTACGGAACTACCGAAGCAAACTACCCGCGAAATCACACGACAACAGAACTAGGGACAGCTGGTACCTAAGCAACGAGTGAATCCTCCGGACAACGAGAAAGAGAGAGAAAGAGAGCAGCGCCGCGCATCCTTAATCCCCTTTATCGCTCCGGGGCCGTCTCCGTTACTCGTAATTGCGACCTCCGTTACGAGAGAAAGAGCTCGCGCGCGGGTGCAGCCGAGCCAAAGTCGAGCTACGCCAGAGAGAGAGGCCTTCCTCTCTAAAGACCTAGCCCTCTTGCTCTAGCTAGCGCACGCTTACCTTCCACGAAACCCTTTTCCAGTGCGGCGCGCGCTTCCGGTCGCAGGGACATTAAGAAGAAAAATTGAGCGGCAGCGGGAGTGGGCGGATTTTCCAGGTGAATTATTCACGGGGAGCAGCACGCGTGCGCAAAACGGGAGTGCGTCAACGAGCCGGAGGAGTCGTGAAAGACTCCCTCGAGGACTATATGCGTGATAGAACTGTATAAGTAGACGGTTCTGTATACTGTAAAGTTTGTACGTATAGCGCGAAAATGGACCGCAAACTCTTTAAACGCATTATTTTAGAAATCGGATGTTACAATAACAACTGTTATGTAGAATAATCATCATTTCATTTTCTCCAAGTTCCAATACCTAGAGCTACATTATGCTGCGCGCGCTTTTTAGAGTGGGTTTGAAATCAATTTCAAATTTTCGCGCTTTTTTCCGAGACAACCAATCACAAACAGTTTTATCATGCATCACCTAACGCGCCGCTGACTCACGAATCAGACACGACTCTACCAACTATAGCCACAGCCGCCACCGCACGGCTTTCTGCTAATCGTCGTCATATTGTAATTGTACTCCATGTTTCTTCTTAGTCTGCATATTTGTATGGATATTCTCATCAGTAACAGTAAAAAGCTGTTCCAATAATTCAGGAGTAAATAATTTTAATTACATTTGTGAACTACAAACAAATCTCTTTGTACCTCTAATAACTTACAGAAAATGTATTTTAGAGTCTTTTTATCATAATATCCAATAAGTTCTTTTTCATTATGATTAACAACTCCAACTACACTGAGTAAATCTAGTGGGTATTTCAGAGTTTTCTGTAACAGATTCCGTGTTAATACCATTTTTTACTAAACCGTCGAAATTTTTAATGTTTATTATCGTTTAGTTTTAGTTTAGAAATTATTTATCGCTTTCATGAGGCGCATTTATAATATTCCCTTGCTCTTTAAATCTACTGTCCACTAGTTATCCACAAGAGTCCTTTAACCCTTCAACGCCAACGAAAATTCTTCTAATAACTTTTTGTGCAACAATTTCTTCTAAATCCTTGTTATTATTTTCAGGAAACCGCACGATACCTTTTTCAACAACATTACGCACCTCGGTCAAAACGCGCAACAACCTCGGTGCGTGCGTGCGTACGATCCGCGTCTGCAAGAAATCATTCGCGCGCACGCAGTGGAGATGCGAATGCGCGAAGAAGGCGGCGGCGGTAGCACACGGAGGAAGAGAAGGAAGAGCAGCGACGCTTAAGGAGGCCGCGAGGGGAGAAGGAGCGAAAAAGAGTAAGAGAGAGAAAGAGAGCCTAGCCAAGCGAACATAGTTAATTTAGATTGTATCGCGTGAGAAGCAGGAAATGACGAAATATCCTGAGTGCTGACTTACGGCGGTGCGCCGACGCCGTCTTCAAGTGCCTTGCTGCTTCGTTCCTAGGCGTGCGCGCACCCGCCGACTTCTCGCGACCTCAGAGAAAAAGAGAGGGACGTCGACACGCGAGCGGCGAAAGAGAGAGAGACGTACCTCTGCCAGAAGGAGAGTTGCGTCGAGGTTTTCATCGCGAAAAACTATAAAGCCACCTTTTCTTTTTCTTCCTTTCTTCTGTTTTTCTCTGTAATATCGACGTTATGTTCATGTTAAAGTTCAACTCGATGACGGGATTTTTAAGAATTTGCTATTATTTTTTAACTGTTGAATGTATAGTTTTCTTATTCATATAAATTTATAGTACACGTTTTTTATTTAAAGTGTCTTTATTTTGCAACGCATTTCATACGATTATAATTTTTTTCAATTAAGAAATAAAGTTATTACTGCGAATTCTTCGTTATTTATATCCACTTGTTTTTATGTAAAGATAATTAAAGTATTGTAATATTATTTTCCAAGAATAATTAATTTTTTGCTTTATCTGGTAAACTGTCAATCACCTTTTCTAATTGTATAATACAATAATTTTAGAAGTCTATATTGAAAATGTTCAACCTGGAAAATTTCAACCTCTGTGAACTCACTGAATGTAAATGAAATGATGACTCCATTAATGTCTTCATTAAAATCTACCGTAAATCAAAACGACATTAAAATTCAAAATTCCAATTTCACGGTAACCACATAATGATGTTCAATCAGTTAAAGCTCGAGTACGAAAGCTTAGCACTCAACTACGAACTGATTTCCAAGCGTATATACGCACGTTTGCGTACACGCGCTTGCTCGCGTCAGCTCAATTAAACCCACGAAAACGGTTAATTATCTTTAATCGCTACACACAGAGCGCGTGGGAAGATTGCGCTACATAACAGCATCTCGGCTCTTACATACGCTTTACACAAAAATTAGACGAACGGCCGCTTTTAGGGTTATGGTTCCGGTGTGAGAAAAAACTCGCACGCGCGAAGAACGCTATCTTCAGAAAAATCGATGAAAGTCTCCGCGTGTTTCCGAGCTATTTCGCCTCGTTCTTGTCCCGAAAAAAGGGGAAAACGTAAAGATGGCAAAAAACGGGAGACGAGACGGCGGTGGCAGCCGATATTCGGCATTAATTGGGTTCGCAGGTATTGCCGGAAGTGAGGTTTGTTCGTCGGTCTCGCGTCATTGGGTCTGGGAGGTCGTTAAAAATGCATGTAGTTATGTCGGGCGGGTGTAACGAACTCCTTTGGCTTTCCACGAAAAGTCGCGTGTTTTCTCTCGTCAGCCGCTTGCCGCCACTGCCTTGGATGTCATGAGCTATTCTGAGTCTTAATTTCATTGTGTTTCTTGTACAGTGGTTTTTAGGGACATTCGTGATATTTATTACTTTTTGCCGCGCTGTGATGTAGTTTTAATGACATACTAAAGCAGATTAACTTTGACATTTTACAATTAAATTAACTTTATCGATCTATACCGGCAGGTGCATAACGTTGAACGATTATTTGATTATATTGGTTTAATTCTTATTTCATAGATAAGTATGATTGATGCGAAATTAACTAGTAATTATAAATATAAACATGTCGATTTTCAGAAAATTTGAAAAACCTATTATCGGATTGATAATTTGAATTTGATTTTAATTGGAATTTATTTAGTGTAAAAATAAAATATAGAAAATGTTGGATTATCGACACCTTGTACTCATATATTTCTCAATAAATATTTCTATTTCTACGAAACTATAGCAGTCTCTACAATTAGGTAATCATCAAAATAAATATTTCTCCTAGTTATTGTAGAAAATGTTTACTAACAAAGAGAGTGTGCACACCCTCCGGGAAACGGATTTTGGCAGGCATAATGGTGAGTCGATTTCTAATACCTAAATGAAGCCCCGCGTATTCCTAATTTCACCTCATAGGCCCTTTTTCTTGAGATATGAGCATAATTTCATCACAAATATCCTCTATTTCGTTAAAAAATGATATCTCATCTATTGACTGTCACATTGCAAGTATTAAGATACGAAAACGAGGGGGAAAATTATAAAAGTAGACAGTAAAAGCCAAAGTTTAAGCTCTGATTCGTTGAAAAAAGTTTTTTTCAGCGATTAAAAAGATCGTATTTTTAACCATTTTCTTACGCTATCTTTCATTGCTTGTAACTTTCTGAAAAATCAATATTTTTTAACGAATCAGTGCTTAAATTTTAGCTTAATTTTTCCTCCACGTTTTCGTAAGTATTTACGAAAATATCTTATATCTTAAGTATTTACAATGTGTCACTCAATAGAAGAGACATCATTTTTTAACGAAATAGAGGATATTTGACATGAAATTGCCGATATCTCAAGAAAAAGTGCCTATGATATGAAATTAGGAACACGGGGCTTCATTTTAGGTTGCAAAAATCGACTCTCCAATGCCCACCAAAATCCGTTTCCCGGAGGGTGTGCACTCTCCTTGTAAGTACTTTTACATCTCGTAGACGTACGGCAGCTTTTTACATAACAATTGAATGAGTTTAGAACTAAATTTTTAAACGTCAGTCCACAATTGTTTACATCCATAAGTCTACGCTCTGAAGAAAACCCAGGAATCGTAAACATGACTTTTGAACAACTCCTAGAAAAGACTGACAATGTCGCACGACGAAAAAAAGAAAGCTACAAAGACGTACCCGCACACTCGCTCTCTCTCCCACAACGGACAGAAGGTGATCTCCTTAATTGCCCGCGCGCACCTCCCCCGCCTCCTTCTCATCCTCAAAGTGTTAACAGTTTTTTTCTCTCCGCCTCCTCGTCTCCCTCTTCACCACGGCGTCATTATCCAGGGCAACGCAGCCACGGCGTTGCATTAAACACCGTTATGCCGCGAAAACACGCCGTCGACGGGGACGACGACGACGACACGCGCGTTCACCCACGGCGAAACGCGTGTTCTACACGGGGCAAAGCTCGCGAGCGAGGGTACGAGAGAGAAGGGAAGAGAGAGAAGCAGAGGCAAGAAGCCGTGCGCGTCGATACGATCGCGAGATTTCGCACTCGGTTTTAGAGGCGCGAGAGGAGAGATCCCCCGCACGAGGCTGCTGCTGCAAGTGTAGCAACTGCGCTCGCCGTTGTGTATAGGTCGTGGCTTTTGCTTTCGTGCGAGCGAGCAATAAAATTCACAGCCGAGATCGCGCGCTGATGCTTTTTTGAGCTAATGAGGACGATCGCTGTCTATTTGGTTCAGAATTGTCGAGATAACGCGAAATTGAAAGCGGCCTTTGCGCCAGCCCGCGGCTGTTCTCACGAGAATTGCGGTAGATTTTAGAGAAATTTAATCACGTATAATTTTAAAGAAATGAGTTATGGTTTCAAGTGAATCTTTACTAAATTTGGAGAACGAAAATTATCACATAATTAAATTTCAAGATTAGCCATCTTTAGTAATGATTCGTAATCTGATCCTTTTTTATTGGTACCATGAGGTTTATTTTTTATTTTGTTAAAAACAGTGAGAACAATTTACTTTTGATATATTTTCTTATATATTCGGAAACATGCTTATGTTTCAATTTATAAACAGTTCAAATAAAAACGAGTAATTACTTTTTATGATTTATTTTTCGTATTAGTTCTTCTTTAGATTTGTTTTAATAATAATTTATTACCTAGTTTAATTTTCATGCCACAATTCGAAAATTTTCATGAAAATCATTTTTCGTTAGATTATACCCCATACTCAAGAACAGTAGCCAGATTCTAGTGATATGTTATATACTCAGTTCATAAATATAACCCTTCGCGCATTTTTTCACTTATGGTATAAAGACTTTTCTCGCATTCAGTTAAAATCAGTGAGATTTATAGTAATATAAAATTACTGTCTAGCCCTCAAGAAGAAAGAAAATCATTTTTCTCTCAGAAGCCGCTGTACAAGGGTCGCGAGTGATGCTACATCGGATTATCCGATTAGTAACTACTTTGTATGATACCATTAGGAATTTCTAATTATCTGAGCCTTTCAAGCTTATGATAATGTTTTAATTTTGTTTCTGAACACATTTTTTGCTATGTTTATACATGAAGTATTGTTTATTTCAACCCTATGGACTTTCAACACACAGATATTGTAGCACAAAACAAATTTATTATTTCTACATAATTGTGGTATTATATACCATACTAGATGATAATAACAGCTCTTTGTACCTGTATGGTAATTATATATAGAGAATACTGCAGAAATGTAAAGAAAGCATTACTTCTTCAAGTTCTAAATTCAATGGAAGACAGTTTTTTAACTACCTTAGAGTAAAAAAATTAAAACGGATGTAATATTTCAATCTACATTCTTTGCCGGCTCTTCACAACATTACCATTCGCAAACTTTCACATTTAGCACATTTGGTAACTGTCGAGAAAGAAAAAAGAAAAATGGTAGCAATAAAACACATCGGGGCCAGGGGTCAAGCAACTTATCGTTCCGGCAATTTATGCGTGAACGGCCCGATGAATTCGTGCGCGATTCGAAGGAGCGCAGCCCAGTTTGGTCTCCTCGGCGTCCGTTCCAGTCTCATGGCGCCTGGTCACCTGAAGGCTTGTACCATGCCCAATTAACCCTTTGAGAACCGTACGCTTCCCGGACATTACCGTTTCCGACGTCGTAATTCAGTTATTGCTGCCCGCTGATTTTTTCCATTTATCGTGCCATGACCTGTGACCATTCGCAATGCTGCGACGCTAAATGCTAAACAGCTACACGAGGGACGACACGGAAGGATACGGCTCGTTTCAGAATGATAGTTCATGTTTCTTATATCCGTAAAAATTCATGTTTTTTTATAAATGTATAAGCAATGAAGTTTGTATTAACGGGGAGTGATCCTACGTGAAACTGGGACGCAAATTCCATTTGGACTTAGATATGGTGGTTTCTTTCTTTTACCAAAAATAATGTTCGATAGATTTAATTCCTTACCTGATCAATCGATATTTCTGTAAGATTTGAATTATAACTATATTTTCTTTTTATCACAATTATACAAATATTTAGGTATATTAGTAAGAAAAGTAAAATATTATTTATTATCAAAGTGAATAAATATAATATTAATAATTTCAAAAACATTTTGTTTCGAGAAATAACAAAGTAATAAAATCTCGATTACCTTCGCTTGCATTTTGCCATTCTTTCTATAGTACCAACATTTGCAAACTTTGGATAGAAAAAGAGTTGGTATTTGTTATTCCAAAAAGCTCCTTCTTTAATGATTTATCTCATATCATGTAAATATTGCCTTATGACATCAAACTATGG
>UXGD01006161.1:0-13020 GCA_900474315.1 Torymus auratus
TTAATTATATCCCCTAAAGAAAGGCAGAAATTTTCATTTCTCACCTAAAACAAGTGAGAAATGGCCATTTCTCACTAGTTTTTCATTTCTCTCACCTGTTTTAGGTAAGAAATGCATATTTATCACCAGTTTTTTTATTTCTCACCTGTTTTTGGGTAGAAATGGATATTTTTTTTACCACTTTGACAAAATACGTTTGAAATGCGAAATGTTCTCTCCTACTTTCACACGTGAAAAAGGCCCTATTTCATGCCTCAGTTGAGAAAAATAATATATTTTCTAAAGGTTTACATTCAATTTCCTTGAAATACTCCAATGTAATTCACTTTTTTTTTACAGATCTGAACAAGTTCAAAGAGCACATCAATTTCAAGCAGCTGTTAGTAAATACTTGGGAACTTTTGGATCTAATCCCGCGATATCTTGAAACTTGAAACAAATTTATAAATCGTGATCTTCTTTGATTCAAACAGTGTACCTTTCCTGCTGGCTTTGAGGAAAGGTGTGATTTGATGAGATTAATTATTGGAAATATTAAATAATTTAAAAACGGTTCAATAAGGTCTAGAACTATTTAATAAGAAGATTTTCATATTGGGTTTTATTAAAATAAATTAGTTTGTTTAGTTATAAAATATTTTATAAATCAAATTTCAAGTGTGTAGATTTTTATGTAATATATCGACGGCGCTCCTTACGAAGACTAGCACGTTCATAGCGTCTTTACAAAGACTAACTAGCCTATTTTCCAAAACTGCAACGAAAACTAGCATAACTCACGACTTTATGCCAAATACTAGTACAATATTCACAAGTTTGCGTCGAATACTATAGTAGGTACAATTCGCAAGATTGTGACGAAAAGTAGTATCATTCGCAGCTTTGCGATGAGAAGTATAACGCGATTCACAATTTTTTCGCAAAAATTAACTCTACGCGTGACCGCACTAGTTTTCTATTGCGAGCCCATGATTATTTTTCTTCTTATACCATATCTTTGAAAAGTTTATAATAAAAATAAAGAAAAATATTATTTATAGAGTTTGCGCTTATCACGCGCGTAATTTAGGCTCTTCACATATTGAAACGTGCTAGTTTTCGTGGCAAACCTCGCAAAATGTGCTAGTTTTCGTTACAAGCAGCTAGTTTTGGAGAAACGTGCTAGTTTTTGTACTTAAGGGGCGTCGATATGATTGTAGAGTGTATGATGTGACTTTTGAATATGATGCTAACACCAAAGAAATAATTTTCAGCTCATTTAAAGTGTTTAATTTAAGTGCTTAATCAAATTAAGTGTTAATTTATTTATTGAAACATTTGTGAAGGCACATAAATAATCAATTTCCTCCACTCGGGAAACCCAGGCGTCGATGCAAACGCATGGGGCTTCCCACTCCCTCATTAGACTCAGAGGGATCTATACTTTCCTTCGTACCTAAAGTTCTCTCCTCCTACGCCTGTACATAGACCTGCGTATATGTAGGGCCGCAGGAGCCCAGACGAGCTCAATCCAAGGATAGACGTTGTAATCGACAGCTTCTCTTTCAGACTTTCTAACCACGAAGTTTGAAGTGCGCGCGAATTTCCTCATGAGCGCCGAAGATTGCCTAGGTGATGTGCTGAGCGATATGTTACCTGCACTGATCGTGCAAAAGATAGCGGCATATGTCAAGCCCGGCGATGTAATCGAAAATGAACTGAAACATCATTCCGATTGAACGAATGCAATAAGTTTTCATAATCTACTAAAAATGTGATGACATCTTGTTAAAATTAAAATATGACCCAAATTTAATAAATAAAAAATATCAGAATAATACATTTTCTTCCATTTTATTAATCCCATCACTAAATATACTTGCTTATCTTTCCACTAAAATCTAATAAATCTTCTACTGCACTTTACTATAACTATATATCCTCTAATTTTTGTTATATGATATTAGAAGTTCATCGTGCTACGCGCCCCATCACTAGTTCTCCGCGCCAAATCTATCTCTGTCTTCAAATAACGAATTTTTGCGTGATTCGAAAAAGTGAATTATGTTTCTCATTTTTCCAAGATTTAATCGATATTTAAGTTTGACTTCTGAAACATGTGACTTGGTATTTTTGCGTGATGTCTGGCGAAGATTAAGATCCATTATAATTTGGAATTACGAGAAAATCGATAAGATAAAGAACGAGATCGTTCCTCATTCCTCCAGTTACATCACATTTTTATGATATCAATCCACATTTGCGTGTTTTTCGGGTAAGAGATACAATATACGTCACACCGAACAAAAGTTGGCACGATTGGCACAAAGTATAGATGTACGATGAAGTCAGAGGCTGTACAATCAATTGTTACGATATGTTTAAGGTTTGCATTATTGAAATGTAGTATATAATTACCGATCTAAGTACTGGTGATGGTAAATAAATTGTTCAAAATTAGTTTTTGTGTGGTAGCCGTTTGCAGTTATCAAATTGACGAAGTCAATCAATATAGAGTTTTACAAACATTCATTTTCATTATCTACAATAGAATCAATACTTAAATATTCTTTGCAGTCACCATTTAATCGATTTAATATTTCATTATTTATTTTAAGAAGATAATTATTTGTGAGGCATAAAATCACTTTATTTTTCATAAAAATGTCAAACAGATTAATTTCGTTTTCCAAAAATTTTAAAAATTAAATCACAATCGTGATCTGAAAAAGTTTCTTTTAAATGTTGGATAAGGACAATTTTCTACAAAATTCGAAAGAAATAATAGCCTTTTAAACATACCACCTATTTTTTTATTTAATTAAGGAGTAACTTATTGAAAAATTTGTGAGGGTAAATAAATAAACAATCACAACAATTGATGATATATAATAAATAGTTTTTTAATAATTTACCTGTTTTATACACATCTCATTGTAGTAATAAAGTACAATGTATTTTTTAATCAAATTACCGACAAAGCTTTCACGAAACCGCGAAAAATCCGCCGATCAAAAAACTGGCAGTTTACGGCCTGATCAGTCTCTCATCATTTGGTCCGGCTTACTACAGCCAGCAGTATAGCGCAGCGACATTCATATGCTTCAACTTCGCACACGCCTTCTTTTTTTTTTAGTTGTTACTTTTTTTATTGTTTGCTATAGTACAGTAGCTCTTCATCGTCGAAAAATGCGAAAAGTGTGCGAGGCCGCGAGGAGGAAAACGAAAAAAGTTTCCATTGTAATCCATAGTTACACAAGAGACACGAGGACGTTCCTCGCGCGCCTGAGTGCGAAGCCTTCAGTTATACATACAATAGACGTTATACAATTGTCGCCTCTAATATAGAGGCATTTTACTTCATTTATTTAATCTACAAGTCAATTTATTATACAACACGCACGCAGTACATACACATTCTCTACTACTCGGGTGTTTTTTACCTTATTTAATAATACAAATTCTCTACGTAATAGCAAGGACGCATAGAAGAAAGGAGTAAACGCAATAATATCAATGGATAAAAACCTTTTGTAATTTCGTACCGTTAAAACAATAAATTAATTTTGTGATCTCGTTAAGTCTTTACATACGAACGCGTTTACGCACGAGAAGAAGTCCTAATCTATCGACGAAACCCTTGCCATTTACTGATTTGATGATATTCAATTACTATTCGATTACTCAGCTAGTAAAATTTCATTGCGGTACTTTCGAAAAATAATACATATTATGCTTAATGACTAAATTCGAGGATAAGAATACCCTTTTGACGGTCAATATCCATTCACCGAACACAAATTAAAAGAAAAACGCAATAAAGTACGACTTTATACAGAATTCATAATATTGGTGGTTAATTTTAGGCATCTTTCATTACTTTTCAGAGATAATTTTCAGACTGTGAGAGAATGATACCTATCACCTGTTCTCATTTAAAAAAAATCACGCAATGTTTTAAAAATTGATTAAAATTAAAATTATTTGCTCATCATTATTTTTACAATTAAATATACAGAAAACAAACGTATTTTTCATTGATTTAATATATGCAAATAAATAAATAATTTAATCAAAATAATAAAATGTTTGTTCTTAATTTCGATTAACACAAGAATAAACAACACCTTCTTTTCAAAGTTCTTAGGATGCCTAAAATATGTGATAAATTAATAATACGATAATAGTAATAACAATACATACATGTATACTAATTCAATACTAAGCGTAGTGAATGCTAAAGGCACTGAGAAAAAGTATGAACAAAAAATACGAATTTTATCTACATTTTACTCAGAGCCAATTCAAATTAATTCATGTACTAGACAATTTTACTAACCTATCTCAAGAATCAATTATATACAATTCAAATAAAAAAATGTTATATAAAATAATTTAGTAATACTAGACAAGATTTTTAGATTTATCGGTTTATTTTACAAAATATATTGATTTCCTAACGAGTGTCTTTTACGATGCAAACTTACGACGCTACGCAATTTACCTTCTCGTACAAAGTCTGCATAAGGTCGCACATTGCCATTTCTCTTTTTGAAATACATCCAGCTTCTCTATATTTTAACCCACTTCGCTTTAAACTCTTCAAAATTAGATTTCTCATTTCTATTTATGATTCGTAAGATTTTTGCTGTTGTTACATCCATCGAAAAATTGATTTTGCATTTTAATTTCAACGATACACGTGTGATTATTACAATACGCTTGACAGACGCATGTATCCAGTATGTTACTTTGGTTCGTTTCAAGAAAAGTGACATTTAACGACACAAGCCGAAATATATAAATAAAAAATGTACATCGATTTTTAGGGTAAAGTAAAATTAATCTAGCCAATCAGTTTCCTCAAAACGAACGAGTAAACGGCATGCTGAAAAAAATCATATAATTCTACGAAATGACGAGTCGTTTAGTAAAATCTTAATCATTAAAACATAAAAAAATCGCTTTCTGTAATGTAGAAAGTAACGAAAGAATAAAACTAATATACGCTTCGACTCAATTAAGGACAACAATTTCAGTTGATTTCAAATAATAAATAAATAATACTTTCTTCATAATAGAGAAAACCATTTTTAACGAAGACAATGTTACTCGACTAGATCATATATGATTATTTTCACCACAGCACCGGACGAGTAGCTGGAAAATTCGATACTCGCTCTCTTTCAACGAATTTTTCACTTTCTCTCTACCGATCACTTTCCGCGCGTAAACAACAAATAAATAAAACGAATTAAAACAAAATCCTTTTTAAAAAATCCGTTATAGTCTTATCACATGAAAAAACTACGTGTATGTGCTCTATGGGAAAAAAGGCTTTCATCCTTATCTTCTTCGACCCGGTCACCGTAAAATTTGAGAGAAAAACGTCCCACAAGTTTCCTTATCCACTTTAGCGTAGTATCCGTTCGCCGGGACGCGTCTCTCGAACTCCGGTAAAATTCACTATCCTCTCTCACAGCGTGTATGGGTACTCGTTCAGATAATTCCTGATGACCTGAGGCAGCTTCTCTCTCTCCCTTTCCAGCATGTTGGCGTTCTTGTTGACGGCCACCCTGGCGAGGTGCTTCAGCGAGCGCACCTCCTTCACGTACGGCTCTGCAAGGTAGATCTGCGAGTACACCTGACCGCTGTAGTCGACCCAAACCTCGCGCCTGTGCTCGTCCAGTCGACGCGAGTACTCGCGGTAGTACTCAAGCATTCGAATAGGACAGTCGAACATTGGCATGGCTAGCGCGAGACGAGGCTCGGCGTCCAGCCGGAATTTGCCAAGCATGTAGAAGACGCGCACCGATGTGGGCCCACGGGCTGTCTGCACTGAGATTGCGAAAGCGTATCTGAAAAGAGAAATTTTTTTTGTTAGTTTGGACTGTATTGAGATTAGTTTTAATTGAAAGATATTTACGGCAACTCAACAGGTAAAGACTTGAAATTTATAAAAACGTTATTTAAAAATATTATTTTTTATCTACAAAACTTGCCCGGTAATGTTATTTTTTTTTTATTTTTTTTTTTTCTAGAGATTTGAAAATCTGTTTTAAATGGAAAGTAAACGATGTCTGGCGAAGATTAAGATACAATAAAATTTGGAATTACGAGAAAATCGATAAGATAAGGAACGAGATCGTTACTCATACGACAAGTTACATCACTTCTTTATGATATCAATTCGCACTTACGTAGTTTTTCGGGTGCGATACGCGATATACGTCACGCCGAACTTTTATGATCGGCATAAAGTAGATTTACGAGCATGTCAGGCCGTAAAATCAATTGTTACGGTATCTTTAACGTTTTGCATTGTTGAAATGCAATATAATTCTCTTGTACGATTGATTTTTTTTCTTACGTATCTCATTGTATATTCATTAATTCATTTTTTTAAATTTTATCTTAAATTTACTTTACAAATAAGCAATCCCTCATAAATTTAACTAAACTTTCGTCAGAATTACGTCAATTGCAAGAAATAGTATATCTCTCTAAAGCAATAACCTTATCACAGGACAGTCATAAAAATTAATCTTAAGAATGTACGAATGAAGAATAGCTTCTTAAGATAAAGTTTTTAGAATTATGAATTCATAAACTATTTTGGTTAAAAACTAATAAACTAGATTTACTGACCAAAACAATAAATTCGATATTCCGCCTAACTCCATTGAAAATCTCAGAAAAAAAATCCAGACCTTAACAACATCACAAAGTTTAATCACTTCGTCGAAAAACAAAAATCGTTAATTCTCAAATTACCTGCTATCCGAACTATCCCTCATCAACCACCGTCCGATTGGCGAGTCCTTCAACAAACTCTCGCTCTGTTGCCAGCTGAGACCCTCGTGATACCATCCACAGGTCTGCAGCAATCTTCTGACCTCGGCGAGTCTCGCAACGTCTTTGCTCGTCGTCTCGGGCACGTAGCCAGGGTCGAATGGCCAGGGGCAGGGCGAGAGCCAGGATATTGGCGTGCTTGGCGCCACGGCCTCCTCGAGCCTGTCGTTGTCGATCTCGGGCACCTCGTACGCGAGGCCGTTCGCCGTCACGATGCCGCCACCGTTGAAGTTGTTGCGGAACCGGTTGATCACGTTGTTATTGTTGTTATTGTTGTGATTGTGGTTGTTGAATGTGAGCTCGGAGTTACATGTGGACGTGGAGGTAGTGGTGGTCGAGGCTGTGATGTTGAACGTACAGCTGTTGATGGCTGAGGAGCTCGTGGATGGCAGACAGACCGTCGCGTTTACCTGGATTCGCACGTCACCTGGAAAATCATTGAGTTGTTAGAATTTTGTTTAATTATTTTGTATTGCGGTTTTTTTATTATTGAGGAAATAGTGGACAGAATGATTGATTAAGTTTAAAATGTCGGCTGTTTTATATGAGAAAACTATCAAAGTCGATCAATAAACGTGTTTTTTTTTCATTGAATTATTTTATTTAGTAAAAAAAAGGATTAAATATATTCATTCGCACTATTAAATTCGAAATAAATAATCGACATATAAGCTATTAAATCGAAGTCATTAATTGAATAGCTATCTAATAGCTATCCTATTAAATCGAAGTCATGAATTTCGTGTAAATAATAAATATTGTTGTGCATTGAGAAATAGTTAATGAAAGGAATTTGATATTTATAGAAGCACCTGTACTAAATGTACTCATCAATAAATAATAAAAATTTAATAATTTAATTAGCAGTGCATTTGATTTCTTTGAAATATTAAATATCAGATTTCCTAATGCTTTATCGGTACACACATGTATATACATAAATTCATTCCGCGAACCAACTGTTAATACATATAAATAATATTTTCACGTTTCGCATTAAAATGAAGCTCTGGGCGCGCTCCGCATGATAATAGTGTTTGAGAACGAATTATCTTTAATGATTAAGTTTGCACAATGAATTTCTTAATCATCGGAATGATTTACGCCGTGACGCCTGCCTTATCAACGATGATTTTTGGAAAGCGACGATTCACAAAATTTTTTCGCTTTGTTCTCGGAATCAAGCTATTAATCTATTACGATTTATGAGCCTTTCTTTGCACATACGCTCATGGAATTTATTACCATTTTAATTTCACCGCACTTATCAATGACATATTTTCAAAATAATATTCCGTACAAGGACGAATTTCGCCATATTTAACTTGATCATTCATTCCGCCACGCTTATTAAAAATGTTTCTTTCGTTCTTCTTGGTAACTTCTTAATATTCAGTCTATATCTGACTCTACAAGAAGTGAAAAAATTTTATTTATAAACATCATTAATAAAATGACTTTTCAACTTTTTTACTCTAAACTTTTATCAATCAAGCGCCAAATAATGTTTTCTCTTGATAAAGGCAAAAAATTAGAATGAGTATCTTATAAAATTGAATTTCATTATTTTTATTAATAGAAATTTAAACAAATTTAGATAAAAAAATAAGATAGTTCAGCATGAATCAACACTCAAAAATCAAACTAATAACTTCATGGATAAAGAAAATCTAGTTTAAATTTCAAATTCTCGCGAGCTTTTCACGGAATCGCTTAGATTTGATCAAACTTAAATTTACAATACACTCTGATCTACTGCTATATCTACTTCCTCATCCTCCACCCCTAACCACGGAAATAAAACGCATTTCCCATCCTCACCTGTATACTTCGCGCCCTCAGCGGCCGCGCAACCGCCGCTCCAGCCGGTTTCTTCTGTACCTCCAGCTTTGCACCTCGTGGCCACGTGCTCGCCGGCGCCAGTTCTACCGCAACAGCAGGACCTCCCGCCGGCCGCGTCACCGCTGCTCGCGTTCCTACAGTACGTGTGACAACAACGGCAGTAGCAGCAGCATCGACATTCGCAGTGTGACTGTTGCCGCTGCGGTTGCGACGACGACGACGACGACGACGGTGGTGGTGGTGGTGGTGACGGTGATGCGCTGTGAGTGTGGTTCTCGCGGCGGGTGCCTGGTAACTCCTGGCAGCCACTCGGTGGGGCTGGGTTTGGAAAGTCGAACCTAGAATTAGAAAGAAAGAGATGAGTTAGTGTGGGAAAAAACAAAATTAATTTAACGATTTAATTCTCGAATAATAATTCACTTTGCCTAGTAAATTCATCGAAAGATAATTTTTTCGAAAAGAAATTCATTATGCAGTGAACAATGTTTCCAACTGATATTAATGATTTCAAGAGAGAACGTAACTTTGTTATTTTGCATTGAAACTACGTTGTTGATTCACGAAAATAAAATCGATAGTTTAGTGAACATTTCTTTTTTAAAGAATTTCAATACATGTCAGAACTACCTATTGCAAACTTAGCGACAGTCGACGCTATTTTTAGTAAAACGACTAAACTAAGGATCTCCAATAAACACTGCGCCTCACTTCAAGAGTCAATTTAACAATTCTCAGAACCTTAATAGAAATAAAAAAGCAGGTTTCTGTGCCTCCCTCGCCTTTATCATCCTGGCACCACCATACACTCGTTTTTGAAATACATATTCCATTCTCGGTACTCTAACAATGCCTCCTCGAGCTCTCTCGCATCTGAAATAAAGACTGGCTTTCCGCGTCCGCCTCCTTTATACTCCCAGCTTTTTAATACCTTTTACATTCAATTTTCCAAGTAAAGCTTTTTTAAAGAAAGCTCTTTCACTCTGAAAGATTATTTTCTCTTTTAAATCATGGTGCGTTTGAAGTAGGATTCGTCTGCATTAAAATACGTTACAGTAGAATTACAATTTCAAGTCAAACGAATGATAGATTATTTGAACTTTTTGATCATGCAATCCGTTCTTTAAGTTAATTAGTTCAGAAAATAACAAAACCCTTAACTTTATTCCCAGCGAAATCTATCCTATACGTTCTACCTCATAGAAAAAAAGCTACTTTCTGCAGACTACAAGCCTTTACTATATCTCTAACCCAACGACCCTCTCTTCTTCTCATCAACCAACCTCGCGGTAGCGCTGTTCACATTCCGCTGCAACGTGTTCCTCAGCTGCTCCTCGTTGATAAGCAGCAGCGAACCAAACTGCTGTTGCTGCTGTTGCTGTAGCTTCGTAGCCTCCTGCTGTTGCTGGTAATCGTCGATCCTAGCGTCCTGCTGCACGAGGCAGCTACCACCTGAAAGCTTCGAGCGCACCTCAAGTCGCGGCGACGACGCCGTAGCGGCACGTAACAGAATCTCCGCGTTGCTACTCTGGATGAGACAACCGCCCGATTGGATCCCGCATTGTGTACTGATTGTCACCTATGAAGAATATAACGGTTAGAAGCTAATCTACAAAACTATTAATCAAAAAAACACCAATCCTCGTACCTGCTGTGTCCCGGTACCATTCTCAGCTGCATCGACGAGCAGCAACGCGCCACCGGATGTAACGCTGTTAACAGTGGGCCGTTCGAGGCTCACCGTCGTGACAACCTGGTGGTGACTTGGTGGTCCTGCTGCCTGGGACCCACAGCAACCTGGCGCTGGGAACCGGTGCCGGCAGTTTGGGCACATTACCGTCAGCATCGTGTCGCTTGGTGCTCCTGACGATGACAATGATGATGCTGCTGCTGCTGAGTGCACTGGTTCTTCCTCGCCGATGATGCCGTGACCAAGCGACGCATAACAAGCCTTCGGCCTCTTGGGGTTCTGGAATCAAGAGAGAATTCGGTGGTTAGTTTATTTGTATTATGGAAGAAAACATTCGAGAGTTTCTTTTAGGTTTTAATTACAATTCGTTAGTTACACGCACTTGTATGTATATACAGTATGTACATAACTGTGAAACAGGGAAATTTAAATTTTCATGTCAATGTCAGTACATATTGTATCAATAAATTCTATCAAGTTTTAAAAACAGATATGTTTGTTTACCACGGTCTACAAAAAACACATGTTTCATGAGAGATAAATCAATAAAAATAGTGCCGATTTTGTTTCCCATTCGTAACGTCCAAAAAGCGCTGTATTATACCTTGCAATCGCTATCGTTACCCCAGCCTCGCAAGAAACTGAGAAAAAAAATTCAATTTCACGCTATACCCAAACCACCGTCCTCACAGCTAAAGTAGAACAACGCTTTATTCACAACTGACAGTTAGCTCGCGTCGAATTTCACGAGGAGGCCGCTCGCGCGTATCATCTTTACAACCTGCGACCCAAAACTCGAAAAAAGCAGTGACATCATTAGCAGATAGCCCCCGTGGCATCGGCGAGACAAAAAAGAAAGAGAGCCGCTTGTCATTCATCGTCCCAGATATATACCAACACATATATAAGTACTATCCTTATCTATATATTTTTTGCCCGTGACGTGTATATACTCACTGAATGGCAAGCCGCGTAGAAATGAGAAAAAACGGAGCACATCGCGCGCGCTTATCAATTACGCGAGGACCGATAACGCGCGCGTTCCATCTCCTCAGATAAGCGCGCGGCAACGGTTTAAATAATTCATGCGTTCGGGGGAAAAAATAAACGTGGCGCCAGGCATGTGCGAACTGACACCTGTGGTATCCGGAATCGCGGTGTAAACATTGCCAGAAGTGTGAGTGTGTGTGTATGAAATTAAGAGGAATAGCGTTTTTTAGAGTGATTTATGACCGTGAGGTTTGTCTTCGCCGTGTGTGGAATGCCGGCCGACTGGCGACGGAAAAAGACTGCGGCAACAAGTTGTTATAGCTTCGCGCATTTTTGCGTAGATACGCATCATTCGGATATATATCTACATTGCGTATAGGAAAATTAGGTCAGAATTTTTCAGACATATAAATTGTTCAATGTGAAAAATTGATGGTTTAACTTTCTAAAGTTTAATCGTGATGCGAAAAAAAAAAACGAAAAAAATGTTAAAGTATTCGATATGAAAAGTTTTAATCTGTAATTGAAAAAAAAAACAACAAAAATAGCAAGAGTATAATTCAATATATGAAAAATTGATGGTTTCATTTCGCAAAGTTTATAAATTCTATTATTACCGTTCGCATCGTAATTATTCAAGAAAAAAAGAAAGTTAAACCAACATTTATCATAATTATTCTACATTAACTTATTCGACTATAATCACCCCGACAAAAGTTACCCAAAATCCTTGTTCCGCGCATCATTCATCACGCTAATACACCCAACTACTACCACCCCCCGAAACTCTATATAACTCCAGCTCTATTTATATCTCTTAATACACGAAACCGTCATCGCCGCCGGCGTCTTATCGATTCACTCACGCGTGGCCTCGGACGTCCGCTTTTCCCTTATCGCGCTATATATACGAAGAGGAGCAGAAGAAGAAGTTTCGGGTTCGCGGAATTGCGGCGCGTAAACAAAGAGAATCCTCCGCGCTCTTTCTTTTTTATAAAGGGACTTCACTAGAAGCGATGGATTTATACAATCTAATATTCTTTTACTCGTCGCATAAAAGTCAAAGTTTAAAATTATCATCATCACTGAAACATCTTTCCTCAACCACCGCATTGTTCTCCGCCACAGCACGAGCCACAAACCCATAAATAACTCTAGTCTCTCTCCCCCCCCAAGCGCATTTTTCACACAGTAGCCCCCTGATAAATCATCTCTCGCATTCACTAAACCTCTGAAAAAAAGCAGAAAAGAAAGAAACTTTCTACCTTCCACGTTCTCTCGGGGGGTCAGCGATTGAATTCCGCGTCACGAAGCTCGCTCGCTCGCTCGCTGATAAATCGGCTCGCGCGCGGATGCATTCATTATGCGCTCGCTCGTGCGCGTCTTATCGCTCGACAATGGGATTCGGGGAAGGAGCGTTGTAACGAGGTCGTGGCTCGTTGTCTTCTTCTTCGCGATAACGCGGTTCTGTGGTGTAGCTGGAAATTCGATGGTGTATAAAGAGAGGAATGAAGTTTGCCCTATAGAGCGAAATGTTAACAATTAAACGGTACAAATTATTACAAGGCCTATAACATGAAAATCTGTTTTTAGATATACTAGCTACATTCAACGCGCTTCGCGCGTATTATTTATCTATTGATTTTTTGTTTTTGAGGTTAGGAACATGA
>UXGD01006162.1:0-13018 GCA_900474315.1 Torymus auratus
TATAGGAAAATTATAGTTATTCTAAAAAAAATGGAGATAAGTTGTTATTCCGGGAAAATGTTGAAAAAAGTGGAGTTTTAAGAAAGTGAGTGCACTTTCGGAATTTCTATCACGATAGAGTGAAAGAGGACTGTTCGTAGATAAGAAATAAGGCATAAAATCGATTTTGAAAAACTTGTCGCTCAAGTCGTTTTTCCGGGAAGCCACAGATTTAACATTATTTAAATGGTATTCATAATAGAATTATTCGGCTCGTGTATTCTTAATAAAACAAGTATTATATATATGCTTTATACGTATGTAAATATTTCCTTTGAAGTAACTGTATCGTTTTAAAAACAAAGTGTTCACACGTATCAATGCACATATTTTAAATATTAAAAATAAATGAATGTAATTATGTGGAAGTACTATACTAACAAGTTTTCAAAGTTATTTTCTCATATTTTTTTTGACGGTATGTTTCAATAAAATACTGAAAAATATTATCCGAAATGACCGAAATGCTTAAATTTTCTTCAGGATGAATAAACATAAATATAAGTTTGTTTTAAATATATTAATTTTGATATCCAATCCAGCATTTAATTATATACTTACACTTTTCAGTATTTAATTTTCGATTGTCATCAAATATTTCAGTCATATACTATTTTTAAAGTCACTCTGAAAACAATGTAATGAAAATCATAAAAAAACTTTTTTAATTGGATAAAAATAACAAAAGTTAGAATTTGAACTGTAGTGATTCCGATATCTTTAAAAATTCAAAATAAATAAAATAATTAGTTTCGTTAAAATTACACTTTACTTTAAAATAAATTGTAACTTCAGTGAGATATAAAATATCGTTACAAATAGTCCAATCCAATGAATAGAATAAAGAATTTCGATCAAATCACTGTAAAAATTTCACCTTCAAGTTACAATATATTAAATTTAATGTATTTGCAACAAAAAATAAATTTCTATACAAAATATGACATTTAAGATATGACTACATAAAAATATAATATATATTTACATTAAATTTTCATACCTTTTCATTTAATTTAATTTCTAAAATTAAATTGAATCATAAACATTACGTTTCTCAAGGTACTTGCTAAACTTTTGTTTCTAGTATATGCACATGAAATTTGCTATCGAATTTTTTACGGTATCGAAAATCCAGGTCACCGTAACATTTGATAATTCATGTAAATCATACACGCACAAATTACTATTCAATTTATTATATATGAGTAATTATAAATCCTTTTCTTCCAAAAAGTAAAAATCTTCAAATAATTTCTTTTAAAATCAGCGACAATAACATTTAAGACCAGCTATAAATTATAACAATATTTAAAGTGTTTTAACAAAACACTGCATTTCAGACACTCTCGAACGTACGCAGCGCGAGCCGAATAGCCATTATACTCCCGTCGGGCGACAGGGAAGACTCGGAAATCAATTTCGAGCCATCGTGTAATTACAATGAAGCGTGCGGTCGGTCGCACTCTCGCCCTCGCTCTCGCATTTCCCGCGGTTCTCGCGATAATTAGCGGCCGTTCGCGTCTGCTGGCTTTCGCGCGCTTCGTGAAATTCGACGATATCTCGTTGCACGTTTTGAGCGCACGTTCGTGGGAAAAATGTTACTGCGGTTTTTCGCGAACGACGAGGGGAATTCGCCGCTGCGAGTTATTTTTAGTGTTGCGGATTTCGGCTGGCGTGCGTGCGGATTTGCGCTGGAATTTGTCGCTTGGATGGAGAGTCGCTGCAGGGTCGAAGTGTTCGAAGGTGTCGCACGCGGGGGATTTGCCGTTCGATGGATTGAGAAAGAAATTCGGGGATTGAGTGACGTGGGGTTGGCGTTTTTTTGTAAGAGATAGAAATATTGGTATTTATTTTTATGAGAATTTAAAGATTTTAAGAATAACGGATTTCTGATAAAATTTCGATTTTATAAAATAAACAGTGCGTATGAAATTGTTTGATTTTGTTTATTTTTTACAAGTATCTTTTAATTTTAGATTCAGCAAAGGTTTAAAACTCATATTTAAATTAGTTTTTAGTTAATTTTGATCACATTTATTTTCAAAAGTTACAAACGTTTTTTTTTTATTAAAAGAATAATTATTGGGGTTAAATTATTTAACTTTTGTATACCTATAACAAATAATTTATTGCCCGTAAAATTCAACTTTTTTGGTTCTTTTAAGCACTTAATAGCTCTTTTTATAAAATCGTATGCTTTGTTCGAATACTTAACGATTTCAAGAGTATTGGATTCTTTTGTAACATGTTTCAAACAGGAATGATTGAATTAGCAGACACTGTAAAACGATATCCAATAATTAGTTCCCCTAGTCTAATTACATTCTCGTTCAATTATTCATTCACACATCAGACTCACACGCTCACACTTTTAGAAATAATGAAGAGAAAGAAATTTCCTACATCTCTTTTAATCGAATAGAATTTTAATTGAAGCAATGTATGTAAATTAACTCGATTTTGAGTCAGTTTTAAAAAATATTTACTTTTCCAAATTCATTGCATGAGTGAATGCTAAGTCAACTTCTCTTCAGATATAAAAATGAAATATATATCTACATATAAGGTTTTTTTTTAAATATAAAGGGATGTTTTATTTGGCATCAGATATAAAAGATATAAAGTCTATATCTATATTTACTCGAAGAGCTGAGTTGTTCTTTCAAGAGGTACAACTTTAAAATTCTTACTATCCAAGTAAAATCAAAACATCGAATTCTCGCAGGCAGCTTAATTCGATTAAAAACCGCTAAATTCAGCGACGACATCGGGTACGCATTGTCTCCGCGGGAACTCCCCTAACGAAGCACATTCATCGAAGTCCTCGCGCACGCGCGCTCGCAACGATAATCACTCGGCGTAGTGCACCTTAGAATCGATTAGCGTGCACGAGGCGCGGATTACAGCGCGAAGTAATTAGCGCGGTGGCGGTCTGAATCAGAGCCGTGCATCCGACAGAGACTGCAGCAACCAACTAAGTAAATCCGGAGCGGTTCGGTCGTATATACCGCGGAGCGTCTGAAGAGAAGCGTATAAGAATGGAGCGTGATTAGCGCGATCGCGTCTCTCTGGGACAATCGCGCGGCGGGACAATGTATTATTAAACAGTCCCGCCTAGTAGATAGGAGCGTGTTTACGAGGTTTATTGTTCGAAGGAGGAGAGCCGGCCATTCTATCATTGAATTCGAGAGATGGGGAATGTGGATCAAGTGGGGTCTAGCTGATAGCCGCGGACTCGTGAGTCAATTGTGCAGTATAGAGCTGGGAGACAAAGTTCGCAGGCAGCGTAGAATGGGTTTTTGAAATCGATGATGCGACGAGGGATTTAAGTGGCCAGTCGGAAATTGAAAATCTCATATTCTTCATCGCGTATATACATTCTACTTTATCTTATATAGTAATAGTATCCTGTTTTCAATAAAATATTTTATAACTGACGTAACTGCGATTAATTATGACAAATATTACAATTAACAGTTTAATAAGAAATTGTAAATGAGTTTGCGCTATTAAATTATTACTTCAAATGTTTCATTGTGCATTAACCACGCTTCAAAGTTAATTTTCCTCAAAAGCACCATTGGGAGCAATCAAAACTCAAAGGATTACATCAACTCGATTACAGTATGCTGCGCGGAAAGTGCATCTATTGTACCAAGTTCATAGTCAGGTAATATAGTTTTATTCAGTGTCCGAAAGTAAATGTAGGCATTGTTTGTAACCTTATCAAAATTTCCATATACCACTTCGAATTTCTATATGCGAAGCGTTTAAAGTTATTTGAAGTTGTTTATAGTTTATAAACACTGAGAAAAAACTTGATTAACTGAATTAAATCCGTATTGGAACACCGATAATTTAATAATTTAGAAACCAAAATATTAGATTTAATCGTATGAATATTTTATTAATTCAATTATTGATTCAACTATTGATTCAATGAATTCAATGAAATATTCATTCGATTCAAACTAATACATTTTTTTTTCAATGAAGTATCATTTTTTTCAGTGAATCGTTAAAATACTTTCAACTATTTTTTCAGTTTCCCTTGAAAAAACCAAAGAAATTATGCATTTGGATTATCCATTATTAATAATATAGATTTTTTTTATGAAATTGACGTTTATTTGTTAAATAAGTAATTCTCAATTTACTTAACATCCAAGACTGTATATGATACCTCCTCAACTATTTTCCACCATCTCACCACCTTGACAAATTAGAACTTCTTAAACCGGAACTTCAATCAAAATCTCAAGACCGTCTCACGGTACATCTGACACACATCGTCGTCCTAACGATGCCTATAGCACAATTCGCATAGAAGTTCGTCTAGGCGTCGAGCTGTGACGCATTGTTCACGTCGTTGGTTTCGACGAGGATGACTCACCTGTATGTGATGAAGGCAAAGACGAGGGCGACGAGAGAGAGGCTGCCGCCGAGTACAACGACGAGACTTAGCACGCCATCCTGGTCGAAGGAGGCCGCAAGACCCCTGGATATGCCGTTGGCGATGCCACCCGATGCCTGTGGGAAGCCGTGCATCGCACCCGTGTACAGCGTCTCCATGTTTGTGGTCTGTCAACTGAATAAACAAGCGCGGTTTGCATTACACACTTATTACAATGGTTGTTGCATGAATCCAAGACATTTTGCAAAGCATCTTTGTATAAGCTAATGTTCTGTAATAGAAATCTATATTTGGCTTGCTGTGAAGGTTTTATACAATTTAAAACTCAAAGAATATTATTATAGAAGTAATATTATACAAAGTTTAACTATTGACCTTAAAACTCTGAAGCATCTATGCATAAACAAGGATAAGTATGTAAGATTCTTTTATCAAACTTAAAATCTCTGTTTGTTTTAACACACTTTGCATCTGCCAAATTTGTTATGTTCTTAACTAGGGTAATGACCGTAGATGTCTTGGCGGAATCCCAGATTTAAAGATTACAAAAGCAACTTTTTATACACACATTTTAAAATATATTTCATACAGTATTTAAATAGCCATAGGTGTAACAGATAAACTTATCAAAAGATCCGTATCTATGTGAAGATTTTGTTTTATATAATTTGATATTCCCTCAATGTGAATAAATAATATTCCGATTAGTATCTATATTATTTGTTAAAACATAGATAAACATCTATATGGCTTTTAACTGACCTCACATTTTACGAGATAAAATGTTGCGCCAACGTTGGTACTTTAGAATTCAAAATGGCTAGTTTAGTATGACGGTCGAAAATGCAAACTAGACACGTTTTGCATGAAAGTAGATCAATCTTTTTTGCACGTTCTTTCAAATATAAGCATCAACCTGCCAGTCGTATATATGTACGAGGTGATAAAGCAAAACATAAACATTTTACGAGATATGCGCATGAAGTTAAACTTTTTATAAAACCCTTTTACTTTACGATCAATAGGAATCAATTGCTTGCTCTATGAATAGTAAGGTACTTCCTACATACCTTGAACAAATATACGTGAATGAAATTATGGTTTCGTTTCTTTATTTTTCAGAATAAGTTTTTTATTGAACCGTTTTTTAACTTAAACTACGTTAAAGTGTTTGAGAAACTTTATTTTTCAAAAATAATAGTAAATTGTGTGGGTTTCTTTCTGTCGTACATATATTATGAGTGTATAATAAATGAAAGAAGCTTGGAAACAATAATAAACAATTTCTGAGACAAAAAATGTTGAAAACCATTTTTCAAGACTACTGGAATGAAAATCTGATGAGTTTCAAATCATATTTGTTCGCATCTTTGAGGATATCTCGAAAACCATTTGATTGATGGATAAAATTGACTGAATATTAAGTTTCTAACATAATAAATCTGATGCATTTTGTTCATAAGAAAACAAAGCAATGGCCTAACCATATATCACAATAGAATCCAGCAATGCGTCTCACTCACGTGTGCATTGTAGCCGTTTTAAAGATAATCTGAATACCGATTCTCTTATACGTGACCCTCGTTCCTTTGTATACGCCCCCTTCCTCTCTTCCACCCCAGGGCCAACCTCGCGCTAAAGGGATATTTTCGCGATAATCCGGCGACAAGCGAATGAACGCCGTAATTTACATCCTCGAAGCAAAGGCTCGCACGTTCAGCGATTTATGGCTCCCGATATCGGCTGGTAATGGGATATATCAATGCCTCGCTCGATGTCACGCCCGATGTAGCGAGGAACGCCTTCAGTATCCGATGATTTATCGCTTCGCAAGGCTGCGTGGATACGCGCTTTGTAGGTGCGACTGCGCGAGGAAATTAATTAGAAAAGAAAAGTTTTACTTTTTGCGGTGTGAGGATTGATTTACAGCCTCGCGGGGACGATTAAAAGGTTTATTCGTCCGTTCGCAATAAGAGAGACTTTATGGAAATTGCGACGGGAATTCCGGAGGTTTCCATTTCTATGAACATTAGCGGATTCGATTAAGTGGAGTTTAATACAGAGTCCTATATTTAAAAACTTTCATTAGAACCGTTTAGTATTTATAAAGATGTAGGGTAATGAGTGATTCAAAATAACATTCAAATAGGTTGAATGTTATTTTCATATATTCAGATTTTTATTTAAAAGTTTCATTAAACGAAGGTACCAAACACACAATACGCTCTGAAAAAAGGATTGAATTTACAACCGGTAAAAAAAATTTTACATCCGAATTAAGAAGCTTATAGGTGTTATTGTGACATATAAACAACTAAACATTATATGGAAAGTATAGACAATGCCTGATAAAAACTCAACTTATTTTGGTAGGATCCTGCTTGATATAGCCAACATTGTCTGACAATTGCCCTACCATAAATATTACCATATTTAACCCTAATATCAATAACTAATTGAAATATCTAATAAGTTATTCAAAGCATGAAAATTATCAAATAATTGATACACGTGTATTGATAAGACCTGATAAGCTGCCACTGCAGGACCGCCGTATAATTTTTCAAAGGCAGTATTGCAAGGCCCTTATAAGGGTTAATTTCTATTCCCGGCGTTTGAATCTCCTAACAAAACATGTATCTTAAGCTGTGTAACAGTTGATAAAGAAATCATGTATATCTAATCGCATAAATCGAATGGCATATAGCAACGGCACGAATGCGACTGCCACAGCTCAGGTGATGAAAAGGAAAAAATGAACGGGTTTTATCTAAAAAGCATTTCATGCTCCGTAAAAGCCTTATGCGACATACGGTACCAAGCCCGTTGTGTACTCATGGTATATACCGAAGGACATCTTTCCTATACTATACGGAGAATAAATACAGCGGTCTGAAAACTTCAATGGCATTTGTCACTACATTTTTTTATATTCTTATTTATCTTTTTTGTGTGTATTTTCTCAACTTCATAGTAGGTACTATTTGTAGTAATAAATACAGATCGATTGACAAGCAGAAATTAATAATCTTTCAGGTTAAAAAAATAAATCTCAGATGCTTTCGAGTTTCAAAAGATATTCAAAGTTTGTTTAGCGAAACTTCGAAAAAGCTCTTTAATGCCATGAAAAGGTATTAATAATGAAATTAATTAATGTTCTCGAAAGAAGATACTTTCATACAACTTAAATACAATGCAATAAAAAAGTTTTGTTGAGCTTTTAATTATTTAAAATATTAACTAAACCGTGGGAAAAAGCAATAGAGGTGTATACGAGCAACTTTGAGGTAGGGTACGGGGCGCGCTCGGCCATGATGGTTTCTTCCCCAGAAACTGCTTAAAGTTCCCGGGCAAGACATCGCGACCCCTTTCAGTCTTATATAGCTTTCTTGTGGAAAACGCTTAATCTATTTTAATTAATATGCAGACCTTAATATTTCTTAATTAAATAAATAAGTAAATCGGAGAAGAGTATCGGCACAGCCCAGCTTTTAGCTTCTTTAGGAATTTCAGCCCGAATTTTAGTGCATAACTTGCATATATAGCTGTAAGATAATTTATTATGCGGACAACTAAAATGAAGAGTACGGAGATTTAGCAGTCGTTAGAAAATGAAAATAGTTATCTTTGTCACCAGATAACATACTTTATTTACATTAGTAAAAGTGGAATTTATTCGAAAATTTTATATCACTTCATTAAATTAAGTCCATAAGAATATTAGGATCGTTTTAAGTTATTAAAATATACTACAACAGTTATTAATTTATTTTGATTCTGAGTATCTATTATAGATGCAGAGAAGGAAACATGATTTACTGGAGTTTAATTTCTTTTCTTTGGCAGCTGTCGTATCGAATAAGTAGGCGGTATCAATATTAACTCCACTATTATGCATCTATAGTCAGTTACACGATTCTAAATGATCGAGCTTCATGATACAATAATTCTAAACTATTTTGTAGCTATTCAAAACTATAAAAACCATAATAAGCTTTTTTAGAAATATCAATTAAAATCTTATTAAGATATAATGACATAGGGGATTTATGATCAATTTCCCCTATTGCAATTAACATATGAAATTTAACACAGTTACAAACACACTGTACAAATCGTATCTACAAATTAACAATAGTTATTCATTACGGCTGATCACAGCTTTTCAATTAATTATAAAGGGAAATGAATGCGGTTGTATTTTCAGTCTATTGAAAAGCGATACATTTCATTCCTTTATGGAGATAATTTGGACGTTTGGTTTTGCTTACATTTTCAAAATAAATATGTATTTAAATGCGTGAACAAAGCATTATTATACTTGATACAAAACATTTCACCACAGATTATGCTATTCGCTATACGCATTTATGTAGATTCGAAATCTCATAATGTATTGTGTTATTTCTCTTTTAATAATTTGCGACTACAGGATTAATATCTCACACTGAAACTTTTATTTTGACATCATTTGATTCTTATGAATAAATATCTATAAAAAAACAATACAGCTAAATTTCTGTCAAAAAATGTATGATTTTTATTGTTTTTACTTTCTTAAGAAGAAAAATTTTAACTAAACCCAATGTAACATAATTGAGGACATCGCATTTACCACTCGGGATGGATCATAAATAACCGATAACGCGATGCATAAAATGAAACGACTAGACTCGGATAGCCACCCACGTCGAATACAGGAGAAAAATGCCACAACAGATCTACGTGTATATATATGACGCTATCGCGTGTAATTACCTCCGCCGCTAATCATAATTTACCGATGTAGCTCCAAGGAGACTTTGCCCGCACCTTCTCTCGTGTCGTCTAATCAAGATGAATGGCACGGATGGCCACGCAACGCGCAACCAGTTTATGCAGTTTCACAAAAGTGTCCGCGTTCAGGTATCGATCGTGCGCGAATTTCCAAGCGCAAGCTTTCAACGCAATCCATTTTTCTTGAAGGGAAGTAATGACGAAACACGAGAATAATGAGGTTCATTCTCGGTAGCAAAGATATTTTTTTAAACAGATCTGTCGTAGTGTCATGTTGCAATTTCAAAATTGGATCGGTTGAGCAGATACTTTATTAGAATATAAAAAATGTAATTTCGAAATAGATTTCATTAGTAGGATTGGAAAAGAAGCTTAACGGAAAGCGATAAAATACTGAATAAATTAAAGCGGATATGTATAGAGAAATTTATTAAATTTTCATTTCGATTCTTCTAATTAGTAACAAGATCAAATTCCATCCCATTAATATTTCTTTTTACATACTTGATCTTCAAGTTACTGGGTTGTACGAATAGGAAAAAATTAAGTTTTTTTCATTCGCTTCGCTAATTAAACTTCGTTTTTACATATTATGAGGCACGACCGCTACTAATCCGGAGAACCTTATTACATCTCAAATACTAACATATTATTTTGTAATAATATGCTTCCAATAATGAGAAATCTGCTCTAATCGATTATTGAAGAATTATTGTTACGTATGTGAGAAATAAAGTGAAAAAATATGCGACGAGCGAAACGCGAACCGACGGACCCGAAGTTTCTAATCTCGCCTACCACTGAACTACGAGTGTATCGCGAGCTAGTTATGTTTATGCTGACTGAGCTGTTTTTCGTCTTCCACGTTGTGTCCAACGTCGACGGAAACCTCAATGACAGAATTTAGACGTGAAAAATCATTTTAATAGGTCTCGATTATCAGAAATAATTATTTCTTATTTAAATTGTACATGGAAATGTTTAATAGTAACTTTTGTATTTAATATTTTTGTGTAAAGTTGAAGCCTGTAAAGTAATAGTCTAAAATCGATTATTTCATGATATTCTTACCTATTTTTCGCTAGTGTATTTAAAAATATTGCTCGTAAAAAAAAAATCTTTTAATAAGTTTTACCAGATAGGTGAGTTGGATTTTTAGTAAAAATTAATTTTGTACACATTCGGCGTAAACGTCGTTTTTATTTTGCAATGGATTCGGCTCAATATAGAATCATCCGGTACTTATAAGTAGACGAGTATTTATTAAAAGATTCGTTTGGATCCGTCTGAGATAATGAAGGAACTTGATTACATACGGACGTACAGAATATACAGACATACATACATCTCGGAAAATGCTTAAAAAATTATAATTTTTAGTGTTTGAAGTGTAATAATTTTTACCATGGTGAAAATATAAGACTCCGCCGAGTAGCGATCGTGCCTAATAAAAAGTGCAGAATATGTGAGTTAGTTTTAACAAAGTTTTATCGTAATACTTTAACAATATACAATTCATCCGTGCATTTTTAAAACTATTAGTTTATTTTTGTAACTATTTTTATTGTGGAAACAAAACAGTTAATTCTTTATTTAAAAAGTAGAACAACTTCTTTTCTATACAATTTGTAGTTTTTATACACGAATTATTCACTTTACCAGAATTTGAGGATTTTCCGTAAAGTAAGGCTGATGCATTGCTAACGCGATCAATCAATATTAAGTATAATTTTATAATCTAAAAGCAGGTCAGCACATTAAAAATGCATTGTCATAAGGTCGAAATTCAAAGCATTGATATTACGTATCGACATCAGAAAAGACCTACATAAACCTATTAAAATTCATGACTCGCTGATTCTTCACCGTATTGTTTAATCTCATTCGGAAAGAAATGCTTTTCAACGTGCAATGTCATTGTTATTATACAAACGCAACTCACTTTAAGCTTTTTATGGATAAACAATACTATGAATGGTATGAAAAAGGTATCAGCAGATAACATTTATTTATAAATGACACACTTTCCTGTAACCTTATCCATTTCTTAAAGAATTACAAAAAGAATCTTGAGTAATAAATTTTAGGGAACCGCGAAATAAAATGTAAAAATGAATATAAAAGAAAGATCTAACAAAAACCTAAGTATATAGGTGCCAATGCTATTCATCGTTTATAGAATGCTTTACAATGCGAAGTTGTAAGACTGTTAGCGCCATGAAAGTCTTTCAACAAAGGTTATATAGCCATCCCGCGTAATTCGCGCAATGCTTGAAATGATTTTACTTCTCCCGTCTACATTTTTCTTAGACTTTACGCCCCTCCCTTTACATCAGCAGTGAAAAGCTTCCCGGCCCCCTCGTATACGCTTGAAAGTGAGAAACGAGATGCAAAAAAGAACGGAAGAAAGGAAGCTGGTCCTGCGCTAGCAATTTCGGCCAAAATTGCCACGCGAAATTTGCATTTCATTCGGGTGGGCGCTCGACTTTTTTATTCGACTCCCCTCTAGTCCCAGAACTTCTTAATTAAAGCGCTGCGAGTTAATATTGTCGGTGTAGGTGTCAGATACAGAGTTGCTTCGACTATAATAATCCGTTACATCGGTGTCGCGTATCGAGTAGTTGGTGTATACCTTTGAGATACGTGCTAGATGGCAATTTAGATAGTGCGAGTGCTGCCGCTGCTTATCGTTGTCTCGTGCGAAGTCGGGGCTTGAGTGTAACGGCCCGCTCGCCCCTCTCCTCCTATAATGGCGTATTAATTCGCCGGCGCCCTTGCAGACATAAAAACTAATTTGAAATGCAGTTGGAGGGTGGCGATCGCACCCGGCGCCATTTGATAGAAATTAGGGGGAGGTGACCTAGAACTATTTTCTTCAATGTGATAATATATATTTAGTATCGATATGGCATTTAGAGGGCACGTTTGGAAATATTTTGTTCAACACGAAACAACGGTTATTTTAACTAAAAACTTCGGTAATCATATATTAATTTTTGATCTCAACTCAGAGGACGAATTTTCATTTGAGTGAAAGGTGATATTTTTGACGAAAGAGGATATTCTCTTCTTAAATTAGATATCACAGGATCTCTGTTTGATTTTGGAGAAAAATCTTTTTATTCTGATCAGATTCTTGTGTGAAAAGAAAAATGTTTTAGAGATAGTATTCTGCGTTGGTTGAATAATGGTGAACTTATTGTTATTACTTTTATAAATATTCATTTTTTTACTTTTAGTGACTATCTTAAAACAGACTAAGATTTTGATTTATATTTAATACAAATACTCTAATGGTAAATTTTATATTAATTAATTGTATTAATTATTCGGATTTTCTTTTATCACAAAAAGACCGTCATTTTTAACCAAAATTTTTGTTTGACATAGGCAAAATCGCGTTAATGAAGTTCATATATTAAAAAAAAAATAAATAAATATTATCAACATCCTTATTTTTTATTGTCGTATGTAGAAAATAGTTCGTTAAAAATTTATTATCAAGGTCTTCATCAATAATTGATAGAGGTCAGTAACTTATACACATAATCTGAACTTCATAAATAATTTATACATTGTGTTCTTCTATCAGCATAATATTGTAAATATTTCATCTATCTCTTTTTGAATACATTAATTGGCTTCAATTCACTTTTATCACATTGTTTGGTTAGATTACTGATTACAATAAAATTCCATAAATATGAAATTATATAGAAAGAATAATATACAAATATAAGAATATAATATAATAATATATATATGTATATAATACATATAATAATATAT
>UXGD01006163.1:0-13018 GCA_900474315.1 Torymus auratus
GTTGATTTTAAGTAAAAATGCTTCCATTTGATTAACATGTTAACCAACGAAGTTGGCCTATTTTCTAGCAGGGTACAGTCAAAGTCAATATACCTTGCATCGAATCGCGGAGATTACGTAATGTACTATCTATCTTATTACAAGAAGAGCTTTTCATTTCCAGATTCTATTTTTGAGTCAAATAAAATCAACCCCTGTTTTAGGATTTCCTTCAGTGGGCTTTAGGGATAAAGATAAATCAATTATAGAATAATCAATTGCAGAATAATCGTACAATTAATAATAAGCAGAAAGTAGTAAAATCCTAATACTAAGGTTCATTTTTTGACTAAAAAAATTGTAGACTGAAGTATCAGATGAATCCATGATCCGGAGGTGGGAGACAATAATCAATTTGACAAATTGAGCGTCATATGAGCGAACCTGATATAATTGAATAGTAGTTGAACAATGATGTGGACTATTTATTTTACTAGTACGAAATGATTCATAAGAATTATTACACGAAGAATATGCTACATCTAAAGTTGAATTGCAATAAAAATTTCTTATTCATGGTTTTACAAGAGCACCTAACTTTAAATTTCATGTTCTTAAAACCATCGAAACTTGAGAAGAATTAAAAGGTATCGAAATTTCTGAGGAAAATTCCAGATCTGACATAGGAGTAATATGAGAAAAACATGCTTAGTTTCACGTGTATCATCAATAATCGAGCATACAAAAGAGAAGTATTCTCAGTACCGATTTCAATATGCAAATATGGCGTGATGGTGGTTTGATAATTATACAAAGTGTGTCCACGAGTATAATGTGCATAATTAATTCACCTTGCATCATCAATCAAAATATAAATAATACAAGTTATCAGCAAGTTCATTAACACGGGAGCCTGTATAACTATGTTTGTGATCTTTGGGGGCGTGTGCTTGCCTACAGTTTCTAATTATTCGAAGCATCTCGATGTTTGCATTGAAATAGATTAAAAACTCCGTAAATATAAGAAACGGCAACATGTATTCAATGTCAATGATAATCTTCCTCCTCAGATTATTTCTTAGCAAAAATTTCCTATGAGTACCTATATAATCTAATCCAGTATAATAAAGGTAAAAAAATTTTAGAATAAAATATGATATGTTAAAAGACAAAAGAGTCTTTTTAATATAATTTCATTTATATTATACGACTTTTATCATTATTCGTTAGTTGTTTTTTCCGATAAATTAAAATTCATTTAATGTAATGTAGTCAATGTATTAAATCAGTTGTAAGCTAAATAACTTGATTTATAAAATGATTGTAAAACATAATCCTTTAATTAAGTACTAAGTAGACTGTAACAAATGCACGCGTTAGCTATACAAAACACATGCAGTATATTGGCTATCAATCAAATTAATTGAATTAACCAGGCCATATTTTAAAAATCACTACTGTTAATATAATTCATCTGGTTATGAAGGTAGAACAATATAATCGATAAAAGACTTGGCAAAAACAACCAGGAATATTTTTTTACGTAAGAAAAGGAAGAAAAATGTGATTACAAATTTAACAATTGTTTTAAATATTAATATATGTAAATTTAATTTAATAAATAATTATTATGGCTAGTTGTTTCTACATTATTTATTCATTGTACACATTTTTCAACATTTGTCTCCTTAATTGTCATCAACTTTGGTAATATTATAGGCTTTTGATAAATTAATTTTAATTACTCGTATAACAATTGATGAAATATACTAACAGATGGTAATGATATTAATGATCAAGTACTAAAAAATTCTATTTTAAAACTGCAGAGCACATTTTTACGCAAATATTCTTTAGAATATGCTTTTATCAACACTGATTTCAATCTCATCATGCATAATTTTCCATCAATGCCAAATGTATTCAATGACTGTAAAGCTTACACTAATTTTAGAAAATGACATCACAAAATATCGTTCGATGCTCCAAAAAATTTATCAGATAAATTATCTTACAAATGCTTTCGAAAAAGTAAATTAATTAATCAATCGCCACATTTTGAAATCGTTCTTAAATTAGCGGCGTTTCCATCATCCGCAACTGGATATTTATCACAAGATTAATCCGAATTCGATCACATTTTCGTAGAATAATTCAGAACATTCGCAAAACTAAAAAAAATAATCCCCAACGTAATTTACAAAAAGAACTATATTAAATTAACGTCTTCAAAAATCAAGAGTTATAGCATCTCCTAGAAACTAAACCACAAATACCCAATACCACACGGCCCCCCATAAATCATGCCAAATAAACCAAGCCCATCGAATTTCCACCTGCACGCGTTTAATTACCTCGTGTGTGCCATTGTTACCCATTGCGCGAGTATGTACACAGCGCATGCACCCCCGAAAAAACGCCGCCGGCTCGCCGCCAGGTGTGGGAAGCGAAGGTTATATAGCGCGAGGGAGAAAGTGCCGTGACCGTGAGCTCGCGCGAATTCAAGGCTACGCACGCGCTTTTCCCATTCAATTAGGCGCGCGCGCTCGCGCGCGGTGAAATTTGTCCGCGTTATTAATGTGGAAATAAACGAGATCGCAATCGGCACTGTACAATGCGTCTGTAAGTATAGCTGCGAATCTTTTCGCTAAGCGAGAGGGAAAGAGAAGGCAATAGATGCTCTCTCTAACGAAGGCGCACGCGCGCCGTGTTTGCTCGTCGTTTAACGAGTCCGAGAGCTCGATTTGGCGGTATGATAAAGAGGTTGTCGATTTTTTCTTCTTCTTCGTCTTGCTTTTCTGAAATAACTATATATATACACGTGTCTTGTGGTTGTGAGAGTCTATGTACGTTATTTAGTTATAATTTGTACGTATATGTACGGGAGAGAGAGGGAGAGAGAGTGATATTAAAAGTCATCGGACGAACGTATTTTCATATCTTTATACACGTGTTGAAAAGTTAATTATGATAAATAAGAAATGGCTTAACTGACAAGCTAATTACGAGAGCTACAAGAGCTGTTTTAATTTAACTCGGAAATTGTTACATATGGTAAATTCAATTTCTGACGTCCGCCTCTCCGATTCACGAAGCGGACAGTAATGTGCATAATCGCAAAGTAGATATATATATTGAGGTTTAATATATGTTTGCATATTTTTAATAGCGTCGTTTCAGAAAAATTGAAATTTTATTTCTGTAAATACGATCCCATCTCTATACGCTTCTAAAACTTTATATATATATATATATATAATATTGAAAAAAAAAATGGTAAAATATAATTAAATAAAAATACCAGAGATTTAATTTTAATAGCATACGCATCCTTCTCAAAATTGAATTCACCACGCAGACAATTAAAATTCTCAAAAATCACTTATGAAATTCTCGGAGCCTCGCGCGTGTGTCTCAGCCTCCCCTCTAATCCATTAGCCTCTCGTCTCGGCCGCTTATAATTAGACGAGCGCCATGGAGAGGAGACGCGACGCGCGTCGATGATCGCTCGTCTCTCTCCGTGGGCCGTAACTCACGCGCAACTTTCCCGCTGCGCGACAGGATCTAATTAATGGCAAATTAATAGCCCGCCCCGCGCACGCACGGCGCGCAAACAAGCGAACACGATTAATCGCCTGCATGTGTATGTGTTGACGATGAAAATGGGTTGAGGGTTGAGGTGAGTCGGTGGAATTGATTAGCGAGTGGTGGGAGGAGGTGTGGCGAGGATGGTAATGAGATGTGGCGTGGGAAGTTTGGAAAAATTTTAAAAGGAACTTCAAGTACTTTTTCACGATAAAATAGCTTTTTCTGTATTATAAACGTTGTTTATGCGAATGAAAAAAAAAATCGAATATATTAATACTTTTACTTACATTTTGCAAAATGGTAAACCGTACGAAAAAAAAGGAACAATCGAAAGGGTAGTCGCTATTTTGACGTTTACTAAATCACTTATTACCCAATATGAACAAATTAAACATATATAATAATACTGTGAGAATGATCTAATAGTTGTGCGCTATAAAGTAGTTCAGTCCAGACTAACGCACGATACACGTATATTCTTATTTTTTTCCACTCGAGCAACGCACGCGTGGCGGCCCCGAGTCTGATGCATCAGCAGGTAAAGGCACGACGAAGCGCGCGGAGATCTATTCGATACTCCTAGCTCTCGGCCTTCACCTTTGCCTGCCTTCTCCGGTATTCGCTGGGTAATGAGAATTCGTCTTGACGCGCTGTGCGTCGAGAATGCTGGCAAAAAATTCTTTTAAAAAGAATCGTTTCCATGATTTTTGTTTCGCGTGGTTTAATTTGAACGGTTTCAGTTGGATAATAGTACGTTTATGATATAATGGCGTTTTATCACAATCGATAAAATACATACATTGTAGCGCGTAAGTAGATGTATTTCAATATTTGAATTTCGGTGGTTTCTTCAAACAAGCGATTCGAGATGCTTGCTATTTTAAAATAACGATTTCGACAATTTGGCAATTATTAATGTGTGGATTCATTAAAAATATACTGGACCAACAACTTTTTTTTTACACGTAGATTATTAATGTATTTGCGTAACTGTTTTAGACAGTCATCTGATTATATGATTAAAAATTTTACATATTCTATCAAACGATATTCCACTTTTACTTCTTCAATTACGTCATTAAAAGGTCAATATAAACCGTAATTACTGCAGTACCCGTATCTTTTTTTTTAATCTGTTTAACGTCAATGTACTTTCCAATCTTCTTTATTCTTTAAATTTATAAGAATGCGAAGGGCAAATAAATATAATTATCTGACCTGAAAATATTCATAAATTTTATAAGTATAATTTTTTTTTAATATCTACCATATTATAAGGATTAAACAAAAAAATACTTGAATTAATAATAAAAAAAGTAATTTATTTAGGAAGCATTCCGAAATAATTTAGAAAAATTAAACTTTATCAGACTTATAATAACATATATTTTACAAAATCACGTTCTATTGGAAAACATTGTTCTTCTAATCAGTCATGTCTTTTATTAAATTGCATAATTTATCTGTAGACTACATCTGACGAAACACGTCCGTCCAATATTTTCTGGATGAAATTGACGTAGGTCGAGACCCTGGTGAACAGCTCAGGCAGTTCGGTGTCGCAGGTGCTGGGAGCGTTCAGGATTCCGATGATCTGGTCGTCGTAGACCAGGGGATCACCACCGTCGCCCTATAATACAGAAACAATGATTAATCATCAACAAAATAAACAACGGAACCTATAAATAAAGTTCGGGATACTTACGTAGCAAGTGTGGCCCTTGTTGTGGAATGACTTGGTGCAGAGGCTGCCCCTGGTAAGGATGTAAGTTCTTGAGTCCTGGCAGTCATCGTTACTGATGATCTCGGTTTTCAAGGACTTGAAGTCGCTGCCCTGTTCTGTGGTTGTGAGCTGTTTAGCATCGTGCACGCCGAACCCAGAGACGGTGGCCTCCTTGCCCTCGTAGTCGTTGTCCTGAACGGGGAGCTGCAGTTTCTTGAACATCTGTTCATCGGCCAGGTCAAAGGTTCCGACAATCTGAAGCAGATTAAAATATTGTTATTAGTCGAATGTTTGTATTGCCAAGACTACATAATACCTAGTAATTTTAGGTACAATAATTTAGGTAGACAAAAAACCGTTCGCCGATATATATATTCGTTACAGCATCCGATTGTTACCTACTATTAAAAACAATTTATAAAAGTTTACCAAACTTCATCATTGAATACTTTAGGTCTAAAAATTAGGTTTCTTCCAGTCAGTTAACGTTCATTATATTAGAATTGCCTTCGTCCACCGTGCGCTACCTAGAGGCATAAAAATAATAATAATATCTTCTATCTCTCACCTTCAGCACAGCAACGTCGTACTCGTGGTATCGCGCGTCCTTGATGTAATCCTTGGGGTACATGATCTTGGCGACCTGACGGAAGACGCGACGCTCCCTGTGAGGTTTGCCGTCAGGTGGCGACCTGTTGCCACCGGCGCGCACGAGAACCTCGCTGCTGCGCTTCTCGTAGACGCAGTGGGCAGCAGTGAGGATGTAGCGCCGGTGGATGATAGCGCCACCGCAGACGTGATGCGTGTCGCCGGTCTCGGGGTCGAGATTCAGGATAGCCACATGGTACTTGAAGTCCGCGGCGTCACTTTTGACACCGCCGATGATCTTTGGTTTACGACGCTGAGCTGTTGAAAGATGATGGTAGTTAGAAAAATTTGTAATCCCTTTAAGTAAATCATGAACTATTCACAAAAAGTCTGTATTTTACAAAGTTGAAATTGAAATTTTCTCTAAATTACCAAAATAAGGTTTTATTTTACTGAAGATATATCAGATTTTCAAAAATAATCAATAGTCGTAAACAACATACAACTCACCATCGGTAAGTGAAAGGCACAGGGCCACTCCTAGCACAACACACAAAAGCTTGCAGTGCGACATCTTCGTCGACCTCAGATACCCGCGGTTGGACAACGTGAGACCTAATGTGACTTTTCCAAAATTAAAATTCCACTTAAATAAGACACTTCTCCACCAGCGACGGCGAAGGTCGCGTGTGTGGCGCCCAATCAATCCCCCCCACAAAAACTTATCGCGTCGAAACAATGCGTCAATCAGTTCAGCTCTCTCTCCTCTTTATTCAACGAATTACTGCAGCATGTGGCCAATGATTCAGTGCAAACAGAGGAGAGATGATACATGTGTAATGAGAGAGAAGCGCGTGAGGGGAAAAGCTTGTTTTCGCGAATCTGATGTCATTTTTTATCGCGATCCATGCGATATTGCGTACATAAATTGTGTAATATGTTTTCTTTTTTTACCATTCAAAAGAAACTGAACACATGTGTATGATTTAATACTGAAACAAATCAATTTAAAATCAAATTTGGCGAGAATAAATACTATGCTTTGTTCGTAAAATCGTTTAACAACGTTGGAGCATCAAAAAGAGCCTAAAAGTTTTAGTTTGGTGAAAAATATTATTGTAAACTACTTGAAGTAAATTTGTAAATTATATCATGGAAACTTTTTATTCGAAATATTATCTCGATTTGAAATTTCGTTAGTCTTTTTATGCAAATATTTAAGGATGTAGTTTGAGTTCAAATGTATATAAAATATTGACATTATTAACATAGATAATAGATGTTTAATAAAAATGGGCAATAATTTAAGTTTCGCGATACATACTTTGCTAATATTGCTAAAAATAATATTGCAAAAACCAATAATTTCATATAACGTAGCTGATTGTTTATCATTTTAGAGTAATTTTTTATCACGATAAAATGGTATTTTCAAATCTCAAAAATAATCAGTTGTTTGAATGTATGCAAGAATATGCGATATTTTTCGACAATAAAAAGTAGTAGGAAAAAATTCAGTGTTGCATATGCGATTTGGATCCATACATTTCATAAAATTATTCACAATGTAACATTTTCGTTCATCTGATTCAAACATTTGCATGAATTTTTCATTAAAATAAATCACTCTAACTTTACATAAATTTTTCAATCAAACTGGGATAATTTTGTAATTACATGAAAAACAATTGATGTCCATTGCTTTTTTAATACGCCAAAGGCTAAATTAATTGATATCACCACATTTTTTAATTAAAATAATGCGAAAATAATATTTAGTTTTGAAAATATAAAATTTCACAATGTACAGTGATGTGCAAGTAGATAAATACCGACTATAATGAGACATGTGCTTAAAGCACATGCCAGTTTTCACTTATAATTATTAATTACATCTTCTTAAAACTACAAGTCACTCCCATCATCTAAATACCTCATAAAATTCCAATATTTCACTCCACCCACATAGAAATTCTTCTAATATTTCCAATACCCCAACCATCCACCACAACCAAACCTGATCATCCCCATAACATCTCCCGCCAAACTCCACACTTTTCAAACATCCACTCCATTTTTCTCCCACCATCCTCCCCAAAAAAACCGCATCATCCTCTCCAGCCACGAACTAATCTGCATACACCAAGGCACCCCTACACCCTCCCCCTACATCTGCTCTGCGCATCTCTTGCGCCGATCGGCGAAACGGATCGGTCGCGACCTCTCGCGCCCGGCGGCGTCACGACTCCTCCTCCTCTCTTTTCTCTCTCCCTCGGAAAAATCGCGCCGCCGCGCCGACAATCGCAAAAAAGAAGAAGAAGAAGAAGACGAGAGAGAGAGAGAGAGAGAGCGACTGCAGCTCTCGCTCGCAGGTGAAAAAGAGCCGGTGAGAGATCGGCGCCCGATAAGGCAGAGCCGCGGCGCCTGCGCGACGCGCATCTATATGTACATGTGTATATATATATAGGTACCGATCGCGCGCGCGCGATAAAACGTGTGTATAAGCGCAAAAGCGCCCCGCGGCCGGCTACCGCGACGCTGCATGGGAGGAGCCGAGGGAGTATTTTCCGGATTTTTTTATGCCGGGTGTGGGGAGGATGTTAGGGAATGGAGAGATTCTTGAGTAAGGGGTTTTATAAGGGGATGGGTGGGATTGCGTTGGTCGATTGAATTATTTCGGGAATGGGAGCTGCTGCCCAAAATGTAATCCAATGATTATGGAATGAATTTAAAAACCAATTCAGAATGTCTCTATAGTGAAGTCTGTATTATCAAGAAGAAATTAATTTATTTTAAGTTCTTAAAATTACCATAGATCTCACATGACCTATAAGCATTATAACAACTTTTTTTTGTTATACTTCCACCAAGCATTCATCCCGCCTTCAACCAATTCACTATCACTGCACTATTACACGCACGTATCATCATCATCATCGAGGGCGCCACATTACATGGGGACAAAAGGAACCGCGCGACGCGCTACCGATCGAGAGAGCCGATATCACCACCGTCGCGCGTTAATTAAGGCTCTCATATATACCGACGCGCTTGGCGCCTGTCGTCCCGCCGACACACCACGGCATGCAAATCGCGGAATCCTCTCGGGCGCGATTAGGCGGTTCAAGCGTGAAGCGAGTAAAGATCCTACACGTGGATAAAGATACACAGGAATCCGCAGTATTCCGTCATTTTTCAGCCGAACGATGCCCACCGAAAAGAACCAGTTTTACCAGCGCGCCACGTGCGCGCGCGTGTATAATTACATAATACCCTCAAAACAAAGGATCTGCATCGCAGTAACCGCGGATTTACGACCGGCTGTCTCGTACCGGCCGGTGCACGTAAGAAAGAAAAAAAATAACGCTTAAAATGGTCCTCTTACGCCATCGTGCTTTGATTTATGGAGCCACGCGTATAGGTACTAACCCTCGGCGCGTATGCGTATAATAATGCGCGAGGGAGTAACGAACTGAGACAGATGAGTCAGAGAGGATGAGGTGTTGAGCTATGGATTGTAGCACAATGGATTGAGGATTAGGAACGTGCGTCTGTTATATTTGATAAATACAGTGTACCCGTAAAGTTGGCAAGATATTAACAGCCCGAAAGATGCAAGTGAGAATAGAACCCGAAATAATACAAATCCTTTCGTGCTATATTTACGACCGTAAACAACGACGATCGCGGGCAAATTAAATACGTTTCTATACTCACCTCCACCCGATAAAACTTGCACTTTATATACGTTGACCAAAAAAAAGACCCACCGAAACTTATTATCATTGCGCTCGAGCCTCGAATTCGTCAGAATAGGGCTCACAAAGGATCCCGGCCAATACAGGCGAGAGACACACATTTCGCTCGGGTAATTGAGTATCGGTTCGGGCCCCCGAGAGAGAGAGAGAGAGAGCGAGAAAACTGTCACGTAATTCGCTGGCCCCCGGGGCTGTTTGTATACAGAGCGAAATGAGTTTTTTAATTTTTTTCTCCCATAGTGCAGGTATTATTTATTGGCCCGAGTGTGCCCTTGAATGCGCGCGCCGTTCTACGAAGTCGACTGTCTCAGGTTTTGTTTTTTTTTGTTCTCTCGGTGGATAGAATTTATTGGGAAGAAGCTCGAGTATAATTATTGTTCTTTTAGATGTATATACATGCTGGATTGAAAATTTTAATAGAATATAACCTTGGCGACTCGTAATTTGAATTTGAAATATCCTATATACTTAGGGTGTACCTATAAAGAATATACGAGAGAGCACAAAACACGCGTTTGATTCCAACAACGTAAAAAGACAACGCGAAATGGTTACAACTCCCAATCAAATATCCAATCGTTCAAGTTACACGAACCCTTTCTATTTACACACCATTTAAATTTATATATCTATAGACAGCCCCTTCGATCGCGCACCGAATTTATTGCTCTCCAACAATTCCCAACCTACGCATTAAAATATCTCCGTCTACACTGCGACTCATTACCGATTCGATATTCACCCACACCCCCGAATCGCTCGGGTTGCGGCCTATAGGCATAGACGCTTCTCTAATTGAAAGAGCGCCAGCGAGCTCGTAAAGCATCGCACAGCTCGCGAGCGCTAATTAAGCAGCCGCCCGCAGCTCCACGAGTGTGTACGACGGGCTGCGCGTCCGGAGGGGCCTAGATATTTTTTTTCCTTCTTTTGGATACGTATGGGCATATGTGATTAGACGTAGGTGTAGAAAATGGAAGGATTAAGGCTGAACGAGAGCAAGACAATACGATATTTCCATACTTATATTGTCTCGCTCTTGTAAATTCTTGAAAATTTCTCTTTTATCTTGGTCTTTTCAGTCAATATGATAAGTATTATCGTCTTGTCTTGAAATTCTTGTTCATATTGGAATTACGCTGACATGCAACAGTAAGCAAGTCGCTTATTAAAAAAAGTCTTAAACCCAAATAGCCGGGGGACGCAAGGTCCACACAAAAAAGAGAGTTCCGTCAAGACAAGACAAGATTCTTGACAGCACAATATTGTATCGAAAACTGTATATAAATATTGTATCGATTATTGTCTTGAATATTGAGGCAAGACAATAATCGATATAATATCAAGATTAATCTTGCTATATCATGATGCCCTAGGACGGAGTTTTCGCCTACAATACGCATCACGAAATTTTAAAAAAGGGGTCGCGGGTACATATCACGAGCAATAAATCATACCATCACGCATCATCAGCCGCGCTCAGACCCATACACCGCGCGTCTCATTAATTAAACGTAAACGACGAGGCGCAGGAGCGACGCTCGCGTATTATATATAATCGAAACCGAAGCGAATATATGTATATACCCCGCCTCTCTCTCTCTCACTCTCCGCGGGCCAATTTCACGGCGATTAATACGTCAATCATCCGCGCGTGTACTCTCTCGCATCTGCAGCCTACATTTTTCGTGCGCATTGTGCATAGGTGAAAGAGATAGCATCGATTATTTCATTAATTATTCATCGAGCCATCGGTCCGCATTAGCGTCAGGATTTTTGCACGCGCGCTGTATAGTCGTCCCTCTTACGTCGCTCGCGTGCGTGCGTTTGATATATATCGCAAGTGTACATCTCAATCGAACCGGGGACCGAACGAGTCGCGAGAGTTATGTGGGCCACGGGTGTTTTTCTGTATGTGCCGTGCGGTGAGTGTATCTATAGTTTGTACGGTTATAAATGTGTGTTTAGATTAGTTGGGTGCTGATGTAGTGTGGTGAGTAGAAGTATAAGTCATGAAATTTTGGTAATGGAGCTTGAGTTTAGTGATTAACGATGGGTTTTCTTATCATAAAATGTAACATTAAACTGCAGTTATTGATGATCTGACTCTTAAAAAATGTTCATTATTTGTATAACTTTACTGCTTTAAAATATTTCTGATAAGTATTGTAATCAACTGCTAAAAAATCGTAATTAAATTCAACCATTCCCAAAAATTCTTTTAACCTAATACCAGTGAATAACACCAAAACCATTGAATAACCATCTAAAAACGCCATCAACAATTTTTTTCCACACATATCTACCAAATCCTCTCACAACCTAGTATACCCACACCATTGTACTCCACATTCCTCGAATGTCCCCCATCTCCCGCACCCCCGATTCCCACCTTATCGGCCTTATCAATCAGGGCACCGCCCGGCGACAAAACAAAGCCCGCGACGTGTGTCCACGAGAAAACTGGGTTATTCACTGTACTACAGCGGCAGCGGCGGCGACCTCCTCTGTCACACACGGGAGCGAGCCTTCCGTTCAATTAGCCCATTGATACGTCATCGCGAAAACGTGAGCGCGAGCGCGCGGAACCCGGAAAAAGCGAACAGTCCGCGTGACTGCTGCGCCCTCCGCGCGCGCGCGGGATTATTCGTGTCGCTGAATTCTACCGCGCGTGAGATGTATTGGTAGCACAGTGGGTTGTGATGGTTGTATGAGGCCGCGGAAGTTGGTGGGAATTCGTGAGTGTCATGGAGATATACGGTTAAAGTTTTGGGAAGTGAGAAGTGGATGGTTTGGGATTCGTTAAGTTATTACTGAGACAAACTTAATAGTGAAGATTTGTTTCGGTATCATTCAATAGATGGTAAATTAACTATCGATATGATTAGATATCATAATAAGTAGGTATAGTCAATTTTATTTGTAAAATAGGAGATCAATCTCAAGAACAATAAAATCGTTTTTTACAAAAGCAGTCAAATTTTAAACTTTTACATATACACTCACAATTTTTATCATATATAGACTGACATACAAACCATCTCGAGATTACCGTGAGATTACTACTCAATATTCAAGACAATAATCGATACAATATCTAGATTGTAGTGTCAAGAATTTTGTCTTGTTTTGAAAATATCTTAACATGTTCTAATCGTAATAATTTATCGAAGTAATCATAATAATGTGGATCTAACCTCCAATTGTCGAAGAAATGGAGGGAAAGAGAAAAATTACCATGAAAAAGGGGAGGATTATCATCTCTAACGAATTTTTTTGAGTGATAAAGGCTGGCAGAGTGATCGGCGAGGCGCTCCGGCGCTCCTATATCCCCTCGGTTCGGCTTACCTAGGTACGCGAGGCCACATTATCGAGTGCGCCGCCT
>UXGD01006164.1:0-13017 GCA_900474315.1 Torymus auratus
CCTACAGAACAAGAAAAAACTTACAACAGAAGTGTGCCTCAAAATTTTTTTTATTTTTTTTTGGAACCACTTTTTGGCACATTCTCCAGAGAATTGCTCATATAAGTAGAGTGGTGGCACTCGTCGGTCATACCCTAGGTGTTGGACATTTTCGTTGTAACAGTTACACAAAAATTAAATTTGCTAAACGATCATAAATTATAAATCGTAAAGTAGAGGTTATATATATTTACTTCGCGATCGCTGCCTTAAAGTTCAAAATCTTTCATTTATTTTAATTGAGAATCGTGAAATAAAAAGTGGCGGAGAACTAAATTAGATAACCGACCACTGGTGTTTTTACCCTATCAAGTCTTTCAAGAATTCGATTTAGAGAAACGTTAGATTTACGTATCTCTTCGAGAATTTCATATTGTATTCGTAAGAAAAATAAATAAATGAGCATAAGGAGCAAGAATTTTTAAAAATGGGTACTTATATCTGTATGCTCTGATTCATTAATGTTACACCATTCTAAAATTTTGAAACATGTATAGGTATAAACTATAATCAGATCGAGATCGGCAGATTATTCCTAAATTTGACTTTCTAAAGACACATCAGCTATACTATTACAAAACCCTTTTAAGACGATTCTTACATCACCTTGTGCTACTAAACAAAAACCAAAAGCAACGCATGTGTTACCTTTTGCAGAAACCATCACCATCATGCAGGAGGTCCCAATGGAGCCCGTGCGCACGTCGACCTCGACGAGATCCTCGGCGTCCCTTCCGTCCGAGTCCTCGAGCACCGTCTCCCGCAGCATGGAAGCGTCCGCACTCTCGGCTCTCTTAGTCCCGGGCGGCCAGGTTTCCGCGGTTCCCGTGTCCAACGCTAACACGCGGCCGCTCGGCAGACCGACCATCACGAAAGTGCCCTCGCCCTACACCGAGGATGGCAAGTCGAGCGAGAAGGTCGAGAAGCTCCTCGCCAAGGAGGATAATCACCTCAGTGGGTCGTCCGTTGATGAGGCGGTAAAACTCATCGAAGATAACGACTTCAACTGGTACTTCCGGCATTACAATGACACGGATGTTGAGCCCTTCGTGGGCATCGTTTATGGGGGTAGCTTGGCGTCGTCGTCGGCGAGTTCCTGCCGAGCTATGATCCTCGGGGTGTACGCGTACTGGGCGGTCATTCGGTATCTCGTTTGACGCCGCGAGGTTTTTAAGATTTGTATAAATAGCGTTCGAGAAATCGGAGTATTCGTTCTACGTGGTGCTTTACAGATTTTTAAATGAGTAGAGTTTAGATGTACTACTTCGTTGTCACTAACACGTTGTTTTGTGCGTAAAACTGAGCACGACGATTTTTGAATTGGTCGAAAAGAAAAGTTTTTAGTTCGCGGCCAAGTATTTTGGAATCAGACAGTATTAGGATGTAAAAATGTGTATTGTACAGATTAGAAAAGTTTTGAGTCATTGAAATTTTTTAAATTATCCAAGAGGCTTCGGGAGCCAATTTCCAAAGACAAACGTATACCAAATGAATTTTAGTTAGTTGGTTTATATAAATTATAAAATTTTAATCTTTTTTTTAGCGTTCCGTATACATATGATTGTATTATCAGTTTGTTAAAGTTTGGGCGAAAATATCTATCAGTATTTGAATAAAAAATTACAGTCTATTTCGAATGATAATTTTTCCAACTTATACTAGATATAGACGTAGATTTTACGTATAAATTTTGTTAATATTTTATCAGTTGTATTATATGCTTCTAAGATATAAGTATACATATATACGTAATCTGCTTATTAACACATTTAGTGTAGCTTTGTTTGAAATAAATTTTCTTTAAATTGAATATAAATGTGTATAATATAGGTGAGAATTATTGATTTGTTAAATGATTAAAAATGGATACATTTTATCAAAATTTATTTGCATTAAACATGTTAGAAACAAATTAGGCAAATAAATATTTTAGTATATAAGTTTATTGTTTAAGTAAAAGCTTTGTAAAAGTTTAGTTAAGTTTACCTTAACAATGTACGATTACATTGTTATCTTAACGATCAAATTATTCTGCACGTTTTACTTTTCTGTGTAAAATATAAAATTTTAATAAAAAGTATTGTAAACCAAGGTTTGATGAATAAATGCTATCTTGTAAATGTGTTAAATAATAAAAAAGAAAAATGAAGAAACGAAATGGCGATTTCAAAATACATATTAATTTTTTTACTGGTGTGAGCACAAAAACGCTTTTTCCGCTTAAAAACAAATTTTCTTTCTTTTAGTATAATATAATAATGAATATTAGTTTCGCAGAATACTTATAATACGGCAAAAAAATCTCACGATCTTTCCATTTCATAATATGCTCAAAGATTGATTACGCCGTATTTTTATGCATTCGAAGGATACACTGCGTATAATACAGCATTTAAAAAACAACGTTGATCTGTACAAATATTGTGACGAGGCTTAAACCTATTTTCAAGCAATTCGCACAACTGATTTTATTAGTAGTCCGTAAAGGAGTGCAAATCGTATGAAAAATGATTTTATAAAATATCGTCTCACATTTCACTTCACTTTTTAGATTTATCTTTCTCATCTTTTTTGTCTTCATCCTTCTTTTCGTCTTTCTTTGTTTCTTTTTTGTCTGTTTCCTTCTTTTCCGCATCTCGGTTCGTTAATTTGTTGTTAATTAAATTGTGAAGCGCGATGATAGACCTGACTAATGCAGCAAGATAAACAACCAGCATTTGGTCATTCTTTTTAATGTACAATGAATCAACAAACGTATTGTGTGTCATATCTGGTAACAAATTGAAAATATCTTGCAGTTGATAGACAATTTGATGATTGATTGGCAGTTTTCCATCACCCACCTGTAAGTCATTAAATCACATCACTATAATATTTTAATCATGTATGTGTTACTATTTTTTAACTTTATTCAATTTTGTAATAAATATCGTGAATTATGTACTAAAGTACGTTTTCACTCTATATTAGAAATCGAAAATATTAATGTATTATAATTTTTCGTTAAAATTAACAATTAATTACTTGTTTATCAAAGGTACATAACATGAACAAAATTATATTACAAAAAAATATTTGTCAGACACTCACTTTGAGTAAATAGTTCTTAATCTCTTCAATCTGTTCGTGCAATCCTTTTAAACCTAGCAGTTGATTAGTAATTCTTTGGCTCAATGTACCAACAGTTGTGTCTTTGATGTCTCTCAGCAAGTGTTCTACACCTACTTCTTCTGCTTCCTCAGCACCAATTTCACTTGGGATATGTTCAAATGTTTTGGATGTTGGTGAACCATCCTGAAATATTATTGAAAGTTAATTTATATAAATATAAAATTTAATAGTGATTATTTTTTTTTTTTAATAAAAATACAATAAACAGAGTTTACTCTGATGTATTGCATTAGCAAATACAAAACACATTAACACAACTTACATCATGAACTTCTTCAACTGCTTGGTAAGCCTCAGTAGGAAGACCAAGATCTTTTGGTTTAGCATCGATAATGATCAGTACTGAGTTGGGGCAATACCTTCTGATCAATTCATTAATAGCAACATCATTTTGATGTAGTTTAGGTCCTGTGTGGTACCAACCGACTACCTTCTCACGTGCTAAAAATAATATTCATTTTAATTCATTTAGTAATTTCTCTTTTATATTACAACAATGATAAAAATTTATAAGTACTAAATCTTTTAAGAAGTTTACTCAAAATTTCTCAAAATTAATAAATAATAAAACAATTAAATCTTCTAAATTTATAATTTGATGAATATATCTTAATTTCTTCTTTAACTGTATTTTAAAGATTATCAATGAAAGCACTAATATATATTCGTCTAATATTAAGAGAGACAACTAATACAAATAGATCTTGTTATTATAGGTAAACAAACAGTACTAGTATTACTGCTCCAATCAACATTTTCTACTACATCCCTGTCACTATAAATATCTCTTACCATTGACTTTTTTGAACATTCCATACATATTTTCCAGGTAATCATGGTCAAGGAACCACACAGATTTGTCTTTGTCATCCTCATCGAAGGGAACTGCAAAGAAACAACCGCACAGTTAGAACTCCACTCTCAAAGCATCTCCCACCCTGCCCCTCATCTTTTAAGCATCTCTCATCATTAAAACATTCGCAAATGGTATAAAGCGATGAAATCGTAGGGAAAAGAGCGCAGTCAGCAGAGTACAGCGCGCGACCTAACCTGCAAAGCTGTTTGACACGTCGAGGACGCCCTTAGCCCGCCAGCAGCCAAGCAGGACGCCGACGACCCTCTTCTGGTTGCCGATCTTGCCCATCCGGTTGAAGTGGTCCACCACGCTGAGCAGTACCAGCGGATGGACCACGACTTTCGTCGTGAGGACCTCTTGACTCGGCATTTTTGAATACAACACACAGATATAATCCCGGAGTACGGCGCACAGCACAGTCACTGTGTAGTGGTGGCGCGCGGCACTGGCCTCGCGGTATATTGGGAATGATGATGATCGAGAAGCAGCGACGACGCGAAGTTGCGTGTGCAACGGACACACGGACGATGCACTTATCGTATCGATGCTAGTATCGCTCTTAGTTTCGTATAGGTACGATATGATCGAGAGTTGTGGTCGAACTGTGTATTATCGACTATTCGATTGTTGTTTGAAAAATTTTAATGTTTGCGAAGAAGTGCTGAAAATTCGATTGTAATAATTAAAATTACGCAATACAACATATAGCAATTTTAATAGGACATTGATAGTGGTTTATACCTTTACTGCGATCTGATGTTATTTGTTAAACAAAATATTAATTTTTCATACATTTAATATTTTAATCTCATCATTATATATATTACATAAATATTATGGAATTAAAGAAGTTTTATTTTTAATTTACTCGTATATGTTCATATATATATATATGATTTTATTATTATTATTCAAAGATATTTTGAAGAAAACTACTATAATTACCTATTGTAAAACATGCCATTACGATATACGAAATATGCTAATGTTTCGAAATGTGTTTATTCAAGCATTCAGTAAGATAACAAAATTAAGAAATTTCTGACGTTATATAATGTGTATTTGTACAAGCATATTTCAAAATATAAATACTTGCACGGTTATGTTGGTTGCACTGTAACAATCATCACACCGTCGTGTGCCTGCGTTCCCCATTCATGAACCTTTCTCGAGGAATTTTAAGGTATTTAAACATTAATTTATTTAGTTATTGGTTTTCCGGTAAAATTTTATGTATAACGAACAACTCTGATAAAAATGCCGTATTTATTAAGTGACGGTTAATTAATAAATTGCATAAGGTTGTTTACTGGCTAGTGTTGCTTCTTTCGCCAGACACGTGACGCCTTCCTACTCCTCACTGTTGCCAATCAAACGTGATTCAAACCGCGAAATTCAAACGTATTATAGTCGGATTTTCCTTTTTTATTTACTGAATTGTTTATAATTAATTTCTTTTAATGTTATTATTGTTCTTTGTATTTTTGATACGCAATGATCACTTTCGTTAAATTATTTCATTCGTTTAAAATTACAATAGCTTTAGCGTTTAATGTTTTAAACCATCTCAATATACTTTATTTGCAAATACTTATTTATTTACTAGAATTCAGGAAATAATTAAGTTGGTGTGTTATTCAATCAAATAGGAATTAATTTATAAAGCTAAATTCAATATTTATTTACGTAAGTACGATTGTTTTATAATAGTTTTTTTTCTAATTTGTGTTTGAATAAAACATATTAATTTAATCGAATATTCTCGAGTACAGTAAATGAATAACACGTCTACTAAAAAAACAGTACGTAAACAGCTTATGAAATGATGAATCTGATGTAATGCGATCTGAGACATCAAAGCTTTGTAGTTGTCCTTTCATATATTTAGTCACAGTTAGAGAACTTGTGATAGCAGTCGTGATTCACGTCGTTTACATTACGTTCTTAATTTATTATTACCTTAAATAAAAATAAATTAAAATTTTACCACCAAAATCGAATAAAAATTTGCTTATACTTACTAAAACAAAAATTTTCCACAGAATGGCGAAGCCAATAGTATTCGTGACGGGGAACGCGAAGAAATTGGAGGAATTCGTCGCCATTCTGGGCCAGAACTTTCCTCGGGAGATCACGAGCAAGAAGATCGATCTGCCGGAATATCAGGGCGAAATCGACGAGATCTGCATAAAGAAATGCAAAACGGCAGCAAAGATCGTCCAAGGGCCGGTGATCATCGAAGACACGTGTTTATGCTTCGACGCCCTCAAGGGCCTACCCGGGCCCTACATCAAGTGGTTCCTCGACAGGCTTGGGCCCGACGGCCTCTGTCAGATGCTCGCCGGCTTCGAGGACAAGGGCGCACAGGCGGTGTGCACCTTCGCCTACTGCGAGGGTAAGCCTGACGATCCAGTGCTTCTGTTTCAAGGTGAGTGCACCCAGACTGATTTAATTTCTTTTGGCATTAAATTGTTTAGTTTTGGAACGGGCGAAAAAGTATGAATATATTTATTTTTTATTTCTTGGAAATTATTAAAAATTGTTCTCTAAATATGATCAATTTATTAAAAAAAAAAAAAAAAAAAAAGATATGCGTTGTGTGGCAGTAAAATACTTATCAATTTTACGTGTGTGATTATAATGCATACAGTATACTGTATGTATGTTCTTTTTGTTAACGCTGATAAGAATAATTTGAACTGATAATTATTCCTTACTAATGAACATGTGAATAAACGTTGAACACAATTATCGATGGAATGGAAATACTTTTCCGTTCTGCATTATAAAGCGTTTTGATGAAACAGACGTAAATGATAATTGATTAAAAATATTATTCAAGCATTATAAATAAATTATAAATTTTCAGGCAAAACTTCCGGAACAATCGTCAATCCAAGGGGCAGCAGAGACTTTGGCTGGGATCCCATCTTCCTGCCTGAAGGCAAAGACGTGACGTACGCACAGCTGCCCAAAGAAGTGAAGAACGAAATTTCCCACAGGAGCCGAGCTTTGTCCAAGTTGAAGGAATACTTTTTGAAGGACGAAGCGAGTCACGCATGATGCACTCAGCTCACTGACAATTCACTTGTTTAGCTCAATTGACGATTTTTATAATAAGCGCGAAAATTTAGGAGAAATTTTCTTATTTTTTATTCTCGACATAGATTTTGATATGTCGTCATTAGGATTAATTCATATAGGTTTAGTGATCTTGATTACTGAGAACTGGACGTGAAGATGTATTTTAAATTTTTACCATTGATTTTTAGATTTTAACGAGTGGTTTAGTAACACTGATCGATTATGTCGGTACCGCGAAATACATGTTTACATTTTTCTAACAAAAATGTATGGAAAGTAGATAGAGATATATTGACAATTGCGGAATGAAGCGGTTTAAGTTTTCTCGTTGAGAAAAATTATAGTTCTCAGAGTAATGGTAACAGAAAATAATTCGATTTCTATATGTTATTTTAGATCGGTATAATATTTGTAAGAAAAGTACGTACCAATATTCCATTAAAACAACAATAGACTTTTTACAATATTTTGTCGCTTTTACCATATACAGAGTTATTTTCTTTAATAATTTTCAATTCAATAGTGTACCTAAATAGACTGTTATGTGCGTATATACTTTTCTTATAAATTTTATACACTTTGATATTTCAAGATCTACGCATTAGTAGATCACATTTTAAAATTTGTCTAATCGTCCTTAGTTAAATTAATACTTAATTAAATTAATTACCTTATACAGATACGAATAAAATGCTTTGCATGAAATTACTATCTGTGCCATGCAAAGCTATTTGAGTTAATAGGGCAGTAATAATATTGATTGTACGTTCTATGTGTTTTTGATTTTATAAGAAGGACTACCTACAAGGTTAAAGTAGTAGATGTTATTTCAATGTGTTTGCTGACACTAAATTACGAAAAATTGTGCACATCTTAGACTGTTTTTATCGGATTCATGTTTCATTGTAGTTTGAGTAATTGTAATAATATACTGTCCTATATATGTCTTTATGCAATATTTAATGATTCTGTACAATCTTTTTATATATAAATTAAAAGAATGAGTAAGTAAAGTCGACTTTTATTTTAACATTTATTTTATAATTAAATTTTTATGTTAACTGTCTATTATACTATAGCCATTGGTAATCGGAGAACTCCAAACACGTAATTTTATTTTTAAATTCAATCAAGAAACTATACTTATTAAGACATCATAAACACACGATATTTTTCAACTTTATATATAATCAATTTTTATATTGTTATACTTAGTAATCATTTTCTAAGAAATCCACCGTCGGATTATCCTGATAAAACCAAAATCTCGTCATCAGGTGGGCGATTTTCTCTCCGATCATAATTGTCGGCGCGTTCGTGTTACCCCGCGTAATATTGGGCATGATGGACGCGTCTACCACCCTCAGTCCTTTCACCCCATGAACCTTCAGTTTCGCGTTCACCACTGCATCAGGATCACTCTTCGGTCCCATTTTGCAGGTACCGACAAAGTGGTAAATCGTGCTAGTGTAATGACGGGCGACGCATCGCCAATACTCATCGCTGTCGAACTCATGCTGCTGACACGCCGGTAACGACTGGTTCAGTAGACTAAAGCCGTTGTCCTTGAACGCCTGGGTGTCGAAGAGTTTGCGTGCTATGCGAATACCGGCGATCATGACATCAAGATCGTGCGGGTCGTTGAAGTAGCCAGGGTAGATGAGCGGCGCGCCCCAGGTGGGGTCGGTCTCGTTGAGCGTCAGGTAACCCCGACTACGGGGCGCAAGAAGGATTGGACGGGCGTTTACCCCATCGTAGTAGGATACAGGCAGGGTGGCCGTGCCTGGCGTACCTTCGGCAAGTGCCACAACGTCCTGGAATGTTAGATTGTGAAACTGTAATTTGGGAATCTTGACAATTCTCAGTATAGAATATATGTTTACTCAGTCCGTAAAAATTCAGTATAAAGGATCACATACCGTCACATTGATACCATCAAACGTAAACTGAAAGTCCGCATAATCTGGCGTCTTTTCCAAGGGCGTCTGCGCAAAACAACCACTGGACAGTGTGCCCATCGCTGCGATCGAGTTATTATGCCACTTCAGGTACTCCAGAGAATCTTTTTTCATCTGATCCAAATCGACTAGAGTAGTCTTTGTTTTATCTAATTTGATTATCAATCCGTTGATCGTTGGATGGTCATGAAGATTCTTGCCTACCGCCAAGTTCTCTATCACTTCAATACCTAGTTTGTCCAAATCTTCTTTGGGACCGATTCCCGATAGCATCAAGAGTTTCGGAGAGTTGATTGCTCCCGCAGACAGGACTACCTCCTTCTTCGCGTAAGCTCTTTTTATCTCTGAGTCGCTATTTTAAATTTACTAATTAATAACAGAGGCTGGTAAAAAAGTGGTATGTACTAGACATTATTATATTCTCATGTATTTTGTCCTCCTAAAGTATTGTGTATTACAAATGGAACAATTCTAACTCCGGATTTGTGTTTAACAGGACAAAATACATATGAATATGGTTGCCTATAGTATCTAGTCTTGGGTATAATTTATCAATTCGATTGTCCACAAAATGTTCGTACCTAGAATTTGTGAGGACATATTCGACGCCAGTTGCTCGCTTCGTTTTAGTATCTATTATGACTTTGGTAACGTATGCCTGAGTTCTCAAAAACAAATTAGATCTTTTATTGATTATCGGGCGAATGAAGGCCCCGTTAGTACTTTGCCGTTGTCCGTCCTTCGTGGTTGTTTGATACCTTAATGAGCCAATGTGTTGTTCTGCATTTGGATCGATGTTCTTGTAGCCAAGCTCTTCCCAAGCTTTAATGATTATATTAGAGTTTGGATCGGTGTAAGGAAAATACTCGACAGTTTGGTACCCTCCCTTGCCATGATAATTGGGGTTTGCAGCTAGAATCTTGAATGGATTTAGAAATTAGTAGTTTGACTGGGGTAATATAATATTATTATATGCACTTAAGGGGATGCCGAAGTCAATGTATTATAAATGAAGGGTGGCGCTGTATATCCACTATAACGCCTTTTTACGATATAAATGTTTAGTTATTTCTCAATATCGTTTTTTGAAAGAAAATTGAGTCTAATCGGTTAATTATTCGAAGAGGAAACATTGAAAAACTAACTGACGTGAGTTCGGCGTCCACTTAAGTCAAGATAACAAATTGTTACACAAAAGTTCTTATCTATTAAAGTGTTGTCAATTTGACAATAACATGTTAATGATACGATTTTTTTGTTAATAAAATGATAATCTACCTCGGGACTACGATTATCTTCTGATTTTATAAAATAAGGCAGCACGCCTTCGTACGACCATCCAGGATTTCCTAACTTCTCCCAGTTATCATAATCTTGAGATTGGCCTCTTATGTACATAAGGTAATTTATGGTACTCGATCCACCCATTACCTATCATTACATAATATGTATGTTTATAGTATACAAGCTACAATTTTGTAGCTAAAAACTAAACACATGCCACTGGCTCTACCATGAGATGGATAGAATGGAATATGTGTTTTCTTAATTATATATCGGCTGAAATTAATGCCCGTATAAAAATAAACAATAAAATAATAAATATGTATAAAAATATTGATACAAAAACGAATTACCTTTCCCCGCGCCCATGCACAACCACCTTCTGGCTGTGAAAGACATGAACCTTCTTCAGGCTGTGTAGTGTAAGCCCAGTCAACGTTGGAATTACGTAATAATAATCCAAAGGCTGGTGTGTCAGCCACTAAAGGCTCTTCGCCACCCGCTTCTAACAACAGCACCTTAGAAAAATCAAAAGTATTTGCTTGACATGTAGAAGACTCTTGAATTGTACTTTACCGGTACCATATGGAATTCTTACCTTCCAATGTTTAACTTTGCTGAGTCGATTAGCCAGGACGCAACCAGCACTACCCGCACCAACGATAATAAAGTCATACTCTTCTCGATCTTCCCCCACGTTTGGAGGGTAATTGTCATTAGATTGTCCAAAATATTGAACTAAGAAGGATAGAAAAGCCATAGACGAGGAACTACATCCTGAATGCGTGGAATTCTCGGCGCACAGTCCTGTGTTGTCCGTTGGCGTCCAAGTCATTCTCAAAAATAGTTCGAAAAGATAAAGACTGTGAAAACGCTGAAGAAGTGCAACTAGCGACAACTTGCATGCGACTGTTCCTTATATTATTTCAGTTAAATATGCATGACAGATAATGCAAAATGTATAAAAATTATTTAAAATTAGACTTTTTTATTAGATAAGATAAAATAAAGTTGTGAAGACCTCTTAATAAATGCCATTGTTCTGTTAGTAAATCGAAAAAATAAGAATGTGTTATCGAAATTTAAAAATTTATGTTTAATGAGAAACTATATTTAAATTCGTAATTTATTCACAAAATAAAATACAATGTTTACCTTAATAATTTACAACTTCCTAATATTGCAGCAATTGTTAACAATAACATACAAGTATTCTATTTTATAAAATTATTTATGTATTAACACAATCCAAATATTTCAAAGGTGGTTTGCATCTTGAATGATAAGAAACAGGTTTGCCGGATTATCAGGGCGAGATCGATTAGATTTGCATAAATTGACCGAATTCACTGCACATAGTAAGTCGTAGTAAAAACGCTCTAGTTTTTTATAAACATAATTGCAAAAACATTATATTTATAGTTATACGTTATAATGAATTCGCGAATTAATATTTTATTTTATTTCATTTTATTTAATTTAATGGTCAATATTGCATTATATAGAATTAATTTACATTCAGTTAATTAGTATTGTGGTAATAACACTGGTAAATCACGTTTAAAACTAGCAATATAAACAGTGTTAAGGACAATATTAAATGCGTAAATGTCTATCACAAAAAAAGATTCGATTGGTGCCCTATTAATTTAGTTTTTCTTAGTTTTTGATGGTACGCTACTGGGAATAATTTGATGTGCCAATAATCATGCCAGATTATGACAAACTATGCCTAATCGTGTTTAACTGTGCCAAACTATGCTACACTGTGCTACATATATGTCAATTCGAACATTTGGCAGCAATTCAGCATGGTTCGGCACAGTTTGTCATATAATGTGGCATAGTGTGCCCAGTGTCGCACTGTTTGGCACAGTATGGTATATCGACGGCTGAGAGGAATAACCCGCTAACTCGGCGAAGGCTTCGAGAACCCGCTAACTCGGTGTTTGTTTCAAGAACCGGCTACCTTGGCGTTTGGTTCAAAAACCCTCTAACTCGGCGTAGGTTTCAAAAATCCTATAACTCGGCGGAGGTATCAAAAACCGTCTAACTTAATAACTAATCACGCCTATTGTGCAGAAATCATATTTTAAAATTCTAATCCTACACAGCAGCCACCACAAAATTGAAAAAAAAACAACGCGTCTGAGTTAGCGGGTTTTTGAAACCTCCGCCGAGTTAGAGGGTTATTCCTCTCAGTCGTCGATATACGGTACTAAAATTTTAATATAAATGGCATGGAGTAGCACAGTCTGGCATGGATTGGCACAGTCTGGCATGGATCGGCACAGTTTAATATAGTATGGCATAGTATAGCACATTTCGGCATAGTATAGCACAGTTTTAGTTTACCGATTCGTGCCAGGTTACTCCGATTTCATAAAAAGACAAGGAATATTTTTTCTCAAGACTTAAGATTATGTCTAGTTAGGTCACACTACGATGCACTGTGACACACTATGCCAAACTATGCCATATACCATGCCATACTATGTTAAACTGTGTTGATCCATGCCAAACTGTGACCCACTACTAGGGCTTCGCTAGAGCGAGACAATACAATATTTTTGTAATTATTGTCTTGCTCTTGCAAATTCTTGAAAATTTCTCTCTTGTCTTGGT
>UXGD01006165.1:0-13013 GCA_900474315.1 Torymus auratus
TGTCGCACGTATACGTAACTCCAATGTTTTGAGTGAACCCCGCGTCCATTTGAGTTTTAGACTTTTTTAAATAATGTTCTTAAACGTAGTAATAATGTACTTAAATCCCCCCCCACAATTTCCATAGACCCTGGTGCTGGACACCTCCTGAAGTTTCGTAGTTGTTGCGCCCCTGAGTCCGATGGTCCGACCACTGACCTAATTGAATGTTATGTACCTCGCGCGTACCTTCTTATTCTTATTATGCTAACGCGTCAGACTCGGATGAACGGCCGAGCTGAGCCCATGATACTGCAGGTTTCTATCGGTATGATGCACCGTCTGCTCGGTAAGGTTGAGTGCGTGCAGTTCTTCAATTGAATACATTTGAGTTTATTAATTTCAATTTAGAATTCGGAAAGAAACGTCAGCGTAACGATCACAGTATTTTCATCAAGTTTTAGTATTGAAAATACGTCACGTTTCTAAGGGTAGACTGACGTCTTGTTAGAAATCTCATTCAGTTGAATTGTGTGAAACTAATTATTCTTGATCGGATTATCAACATTACATTAATTATGATTATACTATTTTTATTTCAATGAAAAATTTACACTACAAACATTGAAATTGAAGGATAAAATCGTCATTTAGATTATCAATTTTAAGACAGTCTAATAATAGTCATGACAAACGCAATTTGGGTTGTCTCTAGATTTTATTAATTGCGATCAGAAAAAACTTGTTTTCGCTTTTCTTTCTGTACTACTCATTTGTATTATTTTTTTGTCTCATAAAGAAAGGGAGAGCTTACTATACTATTTGCAGGGAATGGTTTAGGTCGCGTTTGTAACTGTCCGGTCGAGTGATTCGAAATATATCTTTCCGTGGATTACCCCGATCTCTCATTTTCTTGTTGTTCCCTGGACGTCCACATTAATATCACGGTTGTGATATATCGCTAATGTTTTTACTCGACCCGTGGTCTCTGTGCTATGGAATTAATCGAATTTCAGAAATTTATTTCGCACCCTTTCGTACTTTATCTTGAGTTGTATATCCATTATCCATTTCCATTGATTTCTTCTTTCCATTATTTTACTAATTTTTTTCAGATTACGAAAACGAACTTTTTCATACACAGCTATAAACTAGTTGCTTTTTATTGTAAAGTTAATAGCAGACATTACGATTTTTTTTATCTTAAAAAAAAGTCGTCTGAATCTACTGCTTCATAAAATTTAGTCTTTAAAATATTGTTATGGATTTTTCATTATATAAAAAAGTGATTTAATAAAGCCGTTTTAATTTCTTCTGTGATAAAGCGAATGCGAATTAGATAAATAGTTTAGTAATTAAGAAATATAGATGAATTTATTTTTTGTTATAAGAAAAAAATTTTGATGTTAATTATTGTATGAAATATTGGTGTTCTGCATGCCTGAAGCAGTACTTCAGATATTTCAATTATAACTAATTTTGGGTCATTGCACTCTACCTTCATTGTTCTTTCCTCATAAGATAAGTTGGTTTACATTACATATATGTGCTTCCACTATTTTTAGACATAGTATATGCAAATAAAATTATCTGTGCAAAAACAGACTATATATTTGTCAATTATACGTGGATCCTGAAATAACAGTGATAAGATAATTGTTAACACGTTTATTGTATTTTAGTTCATTTCGTTTGTCATTAATCAATATTGAATGATAATAAAATGATGATACTATAACAAAATCTACTCTAATTTACGAAATCTCATTCTGATCTAGGAATCTCAACCATATAAAAACTGTTTTACAAATACACTTTTGGATTTGTGCTATGAGCGCGACTCGACTCATCAAGCGCAAGAGAAGAACATCACCCCCTCCCCTGATCGCGTTATCGAGAAATCCAATTTTCGGACAAAAAAAGATGAAAAACAGAGAAAAAGTCGAGCACGCGCTACAGTAACGTCCCTCCCTCCGCCACGAGCCAAAATTGGATGGAGTCGGAATTGGCTCTCCCCCGCGTTGCTAGTGTCTCGAAAGGGCGATATTCACGCAATCTCAACGCGATTCCAAGTTGTCTCATGTGTTTGGTAATAACAATGTAATAACAATGGGCGACGGAGGTTCTTTGCTGTATAAGGCGTGTTTTGTTTTCGTCGAGTATCAGTATTATTATCAACTTATTAGGTTCTCGAAACTTTAATTTTGTAACAGATGTTAAAAACTTGCTTTAGAACACGTATCTTTAGATACTATGTACGAATAAGAAAGTTATTGACGTTAATGATTTAAAGATTTTATTTTCGTAATTATAGCATCAAGTAATATAATAATATAATCCATTCGGTTTAACAAAATAAAAATCTTATTCTGATTCAATTCTAAATTGACCACATAATTTTATGTTACGTTTCTATAGTAATTTCATTTAACATCCTTTATTTTAAACATAGACCAACTAAAAAAATTTACTAAAATAAAACTAATTTATATTCATATTAAAAAGTAAAATTTTGGATTACTTCATATAACATTTTTTCGATAATATTTATAATTAAAATGTCGCCTTGAATAACGTATCAGAACAAAATATACATAGTACTGAAACCACAGGAGCCACTATATTTGTTTTCAAAACTCCGCAGACACCACGAGTATCCTCTATATATCCGCACCTCGATCACAACCACATTGAAAAGCCAACTACTCCCGGACGATATCATCACCTCGCCGCGAGCATTCAGAATAACCAACGTCCATCCCCTCGGACGTCGACTTTGCGCCCTCGGTATACATTCCACTCGGACGAGGATGTCTCGTTAGCAGCGTGCAGCTGTCGCGTTCTCGAACTTGGCGCATCTGTTGCTCGAGCAAAGTTTCGGCGGGAGAGGACGCCGAGTTTCCAGCAGTCAACTACGCCGCGCGGATAATCCGAGTAATTTGACTCGAGGCTGTGTAATCCGCGCCCGCCACTACTAGATTGTTTGTCGCTTAACGAAGCGGCCGTCGTTCGATTGTCTGCGGCGAGGAAGATCGAGTTTTAACTTGCCCCGCGGTGGATATGCGGCGGTGTAATGCTATGTAATTGCGCGGCAGCGGATGGTAAGTTTGAATTAGTGGCTACAACGCCGTCTTTTTTTTCTGTAAGGGTTAAAAAGCGCTAGGTCCACGGGGCATTTATTTAACATTATAAAAATGTAGAAATATTATATCTAGGGTACTACAATCGGTTATTATTGTTATCTTATACTTGTGGCCAATTCAACATAAACGAGCATTTATTTTTAACTTATGTATTTATATACGGTATAATTAAAAAATTAAATTCAATGAAGGTTTTAAAAGAGATATCCTTTTGTGTTATAATATTATAATAATTTGAGTATAAACATATTATCCAGCATATATTATTTTATCATTAAAGCCTTTAATTATTTAGATGAATAGTAATAATTTGTTATAGTACCACTTTAATACATTTTACATCAATAAATTAAATTTCATTTCCAGTCTTGTTGAATGATGCGTAGGAACAAATCAATCGTATTCAATTTGACAATAAAATGAATACTTATTAATGAATATCCTCATTAATACCAAATAACTGAATTTTTGTTAAGTAAATTAGCGATTTGTTATTAAATCCAGCTCATAAACACCGATTACAAATGTTGTATTCATTTCTCCTTATATACGAGAAAAATATTATCAATCATTGGCACAGAGCATAATTTTGCTTTCAGGTGGCGCTTAATAAACGTACAGAGGGAGAGGGAGAGAGAGAGAGAGAGTGAGAGAGAGTGCTGAAATGCCATTTCACTCGACGTCGAAATATGCAATGCCGAAGTTCGTCGCGGTGTTTCCCTGCTATAGCTATATAATTGTATATGTATATAAAATAGCGCCACGCGCGGTCGCTTTATGTTTATCTTCTGTGAATGAGTGGACGGCAATTCGGGGGGACCGAGAGGTACTGATTACATTTTACGGTTATCACTCGTATAATAGATGATTGTATTAATAAACTGCTTTTTAAAATTGTTTACGATTTTTAATGACTCATTAAGTTTATGGACACGCGTAAAGCATCGAGAGTGGAGTGTAAATGCTCGAAAAAGAAAAATCTTTCATTGAAACTTAAACAGCTTAATTAAAGTTAGTAATAATCAAATATACGCACATTGCAGTACATGTGAAATAACATCGAATTCCCAAATTGAGTATTAATATAACATGGATGATACATATATCGTTACTCCCGTCCATACAGTTATTTATATTATATTCATTTTGATTTTATACATGAATATCTGATTCCGCAAATAAGTTTACTCGTATAATAATAATAATAATAATAATAATAATAAAATAACGTTTCAAGCTGCTGTAGATTGTAACGAGATATTGAAATTATCAGAAAATATATTCATGATGTCCAAAGGAACTTTATCCTAAAAGGTATATCGACGAGAAAGTTCGTACAAATGTGCTTTTACATTGACCCGCGCATATTTCTTTGACAAAGCAGTCGCGCGGGCTTTTTACTTCAGGCGCATTTACTTTTGCGAGCCCTTGAGATTATTTGTGCCTCGCGCGCGTTCCCAGCCTTTCCCAGAATATTTCACATGAGAGCTTTTATTTCTACGTATTTCCAGTGTAATAAGCGAAATTCCGTACCACTCTCCATTACATAAATATAACAAAATTCACGCACAAAAAACCCTTGGAACTTTTTTCTCTTTAGCCCGAATCTCATTATTCCACAATACGACGCCTCCTAACTAAAATAGTGCGTTTCGTTGCTTCCTGGCGAAGGCATATATAGCATGACGTTTCGCAAAATTGCAACGACAATCAGCATTATTCAGGAGTTTGCGATTAGATGCGATTAGAAAGTTTGCAACGAAAAGTAACACGAACGTACCAGTTTCTGACGCAAAAGCTGGAACGTATCAGTCTCTGTCATAAACTATACCGAATCGTGCTAGTCTTCGACGCAAACCACTAGTGCGTATCAGTCTTCGCTACAGACGCAGAAAAGTGCGCAGAAGTGTTCATCGGAATCTAAATCGTCCTACTTTTCATAGGCGTACTTATCATATGAACGCCTTCAATCCGAGACGATATACTTGGTAGACAAAGTATCTCTTCGCGCATCATACTTTGGCGCGATCGCGTCACGAACCTCTCACCACGCATGTTTTATATATATTATCTCTCCATACGTATATATGCATAATGCGGCCGCTTCAGTTTACTCCCCGGGAACGCGCCAGCGTATGGGCGCCGCGTATTCAGCGGGAAAACCGAGCCCTTTCACCCTACGCCGGCGCGCGAATCTAAAATTTATGGAGCGCCCCCCGACGGGAGGCCTGAGAAGAAGTTACGCTGCGCTCCCCCATTTCTTTGCCGCTCCTTTCTCTGGCGGAGAAAAAGATTAGTGCAGAAAGGAAAACAATAAACCATCGGAAAATAGGAAAATTGGAAAAGTTCGGGTTGAGAAGTGTATATAGGTTTATAACTTTGTCCGTCTTGGTTGTATCGATTTTTTATTGCGTGAGATTAGGGAGTTACTGTTAGATATACGTCGGGGCGTAAATATTACACGTGTGTGTAGACACTTTGCGCGGATCGAATGCGTGAGCAGAATTTTTCGGCGATATGGGTGGGTGACAATGAAATTAGCCACTGACCCGCGAGGCTGTGACAATTGACGAGGTAAAAGTTTCAGGAATAACGCATTATCACCGGATTATTCGATTTGGTGCGGATATGGAAGAATATTTGGTTTTTACGAGGATTAGCGTGTTATTTTGTCGTAGAGTATTTCCTTTTTGTCGTTGATTTACAGGCAGTGAAGATATCATGGATCAAAAGTGTAAGTGATATAATAATGACAAAATATTGTTTTCTAAAAGAATTTTTATTTCGAAAAAAAAAACTATTTTATTTTATTTTGTTAACACTAATATAGGTATTTACAGTTTTAAGCCATTGCTTTATTTTGCTTTTGAATTTCCCCTATGGCATGTGTATTTTACGAATGATACTTTCCTATGTAATTAGGAATATGAGCTGCCGCCCTTCAAAGTGTTTTCGTGCTATAAACTCAAGTGAATTGACTATTATAGAAGCAGACGGTCCAGCAGTTCTACGATGTCCTCCGCCAATCAATTCTTAATGTCCATCATTTCCTACAGTGTATAGCTTCAAACTACATTAAATCGTAATGACCAAGAAAAGTTTTATTATGATGTTAATCTACATTATTAAAACATTGATTCCGTGATAAATAAGTCAAGAAATACTTAATATTAATAATTGAGTACTTTTAAATAGAACATATTCAAACAGTCTTAGGTAAAATCTGATAACATAGTACGGGTCTTAAATAAATTATTTACGACATTGAATTGAATGATAAATCTGCGTCTACGCAGTTTACTACCATTCAACACCCGTAAAAGAGAAACCATAATGATTAACGACTTTGAGAAGAACGATTATACTAGACCTACTTTATCAAACTGTCAATACACCCATCGCTTTTTCAGACAATCCAAAAAAACATTCTCCGTTTCGTGGTCATTTCATTGATTCTTTATAACGAAACGCTCGTCAACGAAGGCATAAAAGTGTCACTCCATTTTCCATATAGGTACATGCGTATATAGGTACGAATAAAATGCATAAATCACATTCGCGAAAGCAAAAGCGCGAATTTCCAGTTCCTGACTAGGAAAAATCGCATCTTTGTATTTTCTTGAGAGGTGAGGAAGAAACGGAACGAACAAGAGAAAGAAGAATATTGAACGCGGCTATTACGCGTAAGCGTTTCTCATTTTCCTCCGTATTGTGCTCCATATCTGCCGAATCGCGCGATGATGTGCCGGGATTTGGATGAAAATTTGAGGAATCCGGTCTTAGCCTGGGATTTGCGAATATTGGAGCTTTGCTACAGACATATATCTTCGAGAATAATGTTTCAGAATATTAAAACAAATAAAAGGAAATAACAAATTGTCAAAGACAACATTTTTGTAATGTTGTAAATAGACTGAGGTAAATTTATTCAGCCAAAAAAGGCAAGATTTTTCACTGTGCAAAAATCAAAAGCAACAATTACCAACCACATACTTTTACACTTTCTCCAATCCAAACTCCAATTCCCTGTCTTCATCGAACCGGCGTAATTCGTCAGTGATTTTATCGCCTCGATTCGCGCACCGACAACGCCGATCCGAATCTTCGCACTATAGGTGCGCTCTGTCTCTCTCACCCTCCCTCACGAAATTTATACGAGGCCCTTCGACCGAGCGCCGTTCTCAAATTCAAGTCCAATTTCCGACTCCAGGCGTATACTGAATCACGATCGTCTGGGTGCTTTTCTTTCTTTAGGTCCCCCTTTTTCTACGTACGCGAGTTTGTGCGTGAATGTGTAAGGGGGAGATTTATGTGGGTTGAAAAACGTCGTGAGGTGCGTTGTTTTGTAAGTTGGGATGGTCCGCCGATGCATGATTTATGGGTGGGGGGGAGCAAGACTAAGGGAGTTTTTTTATCGGGCGGTGCTAGGAGCCTTGACGGAGGTGTCGGAATGCGTTAAGGTGACGGCTGTCTTTTAAATGTTGAGAAAGGCATCTCGTTTAATGTACTGGAAATTCAGCAAAATAAGTAGAAAAAGTAATCTACGTGCGTGAACGGGTGTTCATAAGGCCAGCAGATACATGAAAATTAGGATATAAGGTTGTAATATAAGCGGGAAAGTTTATATTAAATTTTATTGAAAGTAAGTAATAAAGTTATAGCAGAGACGCGGAAGTAGTACTACTGTCGGACGACTGCGTAAGGAATTTTCATTTATGGCTGTTATTTAAATCCCCTTTGAATATACATTTGTAATTCGAAGTAATATTTACCTCTGCTATTCTGCCATGTAATTTTAATACTCTTTAAAACGATACCATGTTAATTTAAAAATAATATTTGCCTCCGCTACTGATAGCACGCCACTCCGATTAACGTAGGAATTTCCATTTCAGCTACCATACCCATAAGTACTACGTAATTCCTCGCGCATACATCTATAGATTCATCGAGGCATTTACTCATTTCCTTCCTTTACTCAACTACAACAAATAATTGTTCCTATGTATCGATTAATTATCCAATCAAGAACTTTATCATAACTCCAGCTATCCGAAGAACAAATGGCTCTCCAACCACCTTCTGCGTCTTGGCCACGTGCACGCACCACCTTAATAAATCCCATTATTCCCATCTTCTTTAATTAACTCCGCACGCGCGTATTTGCTAATAAACGCACTTAGGCGCTTCCAGACACAGACACACCTATCGCTTAATCCTCCGTCGCAATGACGTGCCTCGCGCTTTAATTATAATACTTTTGGCTATTAGGCCAAATGAAAGTACAAGGGAGGAGAGGGAGAGACAATTAAATGCGCTGCTGCGAACTTCCGGCACGTGGAGTCTGCGCGCCGCAAATGCGGAAGCGGCGGTCGGTGTGTCGTCGCTATACTCGCTGTCTCGTCGTTTTTCGGGAGTCGGAGCTAACCCGAGTGTATTACAATAGAGGACGAGTTCTCCGAGGAGAATGAGGAAAGAAAGGTATACGTACGTGCTATGTATAGCTTTTCGCTTGTTATCACTGCGGTACGTACGTCTCGCGTCTAAATTTAGAGGTCATTTTACCCGTGAGCTCAAACTGCGCAACAATACCGTTGCTCTACGAATACCTATGTACTTATTATGCATTCAAAGATACACGTACGGTATTCAGAGTACACGTAAGCCCGCATACCAGCTCACTTGAAAGCAACGTGTAAGCGAGGTACAGTATAGGCACTCGCCTTGTATAGCCTTGATATACATAAGTTCACATATATAACTGCGCCGCGTCTATAATAGATATTCTAAAATACGAAACTCATACACAGGGACTATGTAATTAAATATGTAGGAGCTCTTATTTTATAATTAAAACCGACTGGCCTGTCTCTGTGTTTTGCGGATCGTGCGGACACAGGTTGATGCTACACCTCTGTCTAGAGTTGAGAGCCCGGGATGTACATTATGCTGGCTAGTATAGCAGAGGGTTCAGTGAGCCCCGGTTCTCCTTCGCCTTTCTTTCTCTCTGTTATTTGCGCACGGCTGAATTTCGCGGTATACGGCAAGGGAAGTTAGGCGAACTTTCCCGCCCCTGTTTCGTTATTTTAGACGCGACTTCGCCTGGATGGCAATTGAGTTTGTTCTTCGGGCGCAACCGTTTCGAGTTTATTTAGAGGAAGGACGTTGAGAGTTTGTATAATCAATTTAAAATAACGTCCGTTTATACCGAACATAAAAAAAAAAAATTTATTTAATGCTTTAAAGCTCTTTTCGCACGGCTTGCGTTGTATTATTAAATTGCTTTAACGGTGCTCTTTTAGAGCTGGAGATAAAGTACGTTTATTCTTTTGACATGTTGCGTATGAGTAAATAATAACAAAGGATTATTATCAAACATTAAAGATATTAAAGAAGTGGAAAAATAGAATTTTAGAGGTTGAAACTATTTTTAATTCTTTTTTTCTTTTATGAAAGTAATTAAAAATAAGCTGAACCAAGAGAGGTGAATGTTTTCAAAGTTCTGTTTAATTATCTTAAAATGAAAGAGATGCATTTGCGTGAATTTTAATTTACAAATGGGGGATGGAACGTGTGGGACTCAATATTAACTATTAACAAAAAAATAAGTAAACGTTGAAAATATTTCAGTTTATGAGTTTCACGTGCAAACATAATATAAAATTTACAAGTTCTTTATTAGAAAAACTTTTGACTTTCGTATATAAGGGCATATCTGTATATTAATGGTTACTCGATATTCTACAATTTCACCACGAAACATTTGATGCAGAAAAATACAATTCCAAAACGTATTTTAATTACCGCGGACATAAACGTATTTCATAATATAACAGCAACTACACAGGCAGCCGTAAATCTAATAACACCGTAGTTATAAAAGCACATGCGCGCGCCACTTGTTGCGGTCGTAAAAAAATCCAAGAGAAGAGTCGATATAAAGTAAAATAAATCAACGTTGGACAGCTTCAAAAGACTCCCCGCCAGCATCTTTTCTTCCAGAGAAATCTTATTTATGATGTGGTCGAGTTTTCGACGTACGTACAAAGTTATAAAGTTACGAGCCTTTCTTTTCTTCTTGAGCGATTTTTCATTTTATTCGTTTTGAAGCTTTTCCAAGAATCACAAAGGCCCAACAATGAGTTTAGTTAGCGTTCAATGAATGTACATTATTTCCATCCCTATTTATCGTAAATTTTCAGACTCGTATATACAAAATTCACTCCGGCTGCTATAGTGTTCAATGAAGCGGATCTAGATTCCTCGAAAATTTCGTCCCTCTGGCGCGCCGAGGATTCCTGCCGTTCTAACTTGCGCACGGTCCCGAAAAATATCTCGCGAATTTCTCTTCCACTTTCCCCATTGACTTACCGAACGGAAAAATTTTCCATTCCCCGGGGCGGCATTCTATCCGGTTGAACTTGTTCGGAAAGCCATTCGTCGGATAACGAGATATACCCTCGCGTCCGGGCTAAATGGATCCTCCGAAAAACTTATAAGTGCAGCGCGATAACTCCTGACGTTTTTATTACCTCCTCGAGACGGCAGCTCTATACATATATACTCCGCGCACCGGCTTCTCGAAACTTTCGAGGTTGGTATGGAAAAAGACATAGACGTGAGGCGAACGAGCGATCGAGCCTTTTACGCTCGTCAGGCCGCGTAATCTAATTAGCTCTCGACGAAAACTTGAAATGTTTAATCTCGCGATGATCTTCTTTCCTGTATATATCCTCGGCAAGTTGGCTCGTTAGGTACGCGCTTTTTCCGCGGGCAAAGTTTTTTCACGGGGGAGCAGAACGCTAAACAGTCCCGGAGGTGCTAAAAAGCGCGCGTATTTTTACACGCCGGAGGTTTTATTGTGCCACGTGGCCGCGCGAGGTGCAGCCGAATGGACGGTTAAAAGTGTCACGAATTCGCGTTACTTCACGAGCGGTGTGTGTGCGCGCTGGAGTAGTTTTAATTTTGCTTTAAAGAGCGGTGATAAACGCGCGAGCTTGTTTTTATTAAAAACTTATGTTCCGTGGAATATTTCAGGAAGATTTAAGATAGTCGTAATTAAAAGGTGTATTTTTTTTAACCCCATTTTATTTTTTTTTTATAAAGTTTCATTTGCCGAAACTCAGAAATGTATGAAAGACCATGGAATTCCATGATTTTATTTTCTATTTACAACAAAACAGAGCTTTCAAATAGTTTCTCTTTTGTAGTAGTAAAAAAGCTCACTTTTCCATGGTTGCCAAACATTCGTGCACAAAAATATCAATTCGAATAATTAAAGATCGGAAGAATTGATGGTTCTGACCTAGAAAAAAAAGCAAAAAGTAGAAAAAAAAGACGAGGTCAAAGTTGTTGTACCTAAATAGGGGGGAGTAGTCGAAGACGTGAATAGTTGTATTCCCAAAGACGAATCGCCTCGAAAATAAAAGTTCCAAGCCTTTATTTTCCGAGCGGTAGTTTTCCTTGACGAATTTTGGTTTAAATTCGAACTTTAGAAGTATAGTCTTTTTGTTCTCAGCTGCTCAATAGATTGTAATTTATTCTATTGACTTGAGTAAACTGAAATATTTGAATAAATATACGTTTTATTCACATCAGAATACATTGTGCATTCAATACAGAAACCTATCTTCTCATTATCCTACATTTTTAGAAACAAATAATACAGTCAGCAAAAGCATTTTTTGTATCAGCTTGAAGAATATCTGGAATTTCCCGAAGGCGCTTTCCAGTTCCTCGAACTAAAATGACGAGAACCAACAATACCATTGGAATTACAGCAGTACTACGGGCACGGAAGGACGCGTTCACGTTCGTCGCATCATCCGTGCACTTCGCAACCAAATACCCTAGAATACATCCTCGAGCGAATCCTCGCTCCCGATGCAGCCGTGCGTGCTTGCCCAAGGAACGTCCGAAATGCCTTCGCGAGAGCGTTGGCTCGGGTAAATAAAGGATCCGGCGATGCGTTCACGCCTCGGCTGGCGTGTATTGATGAGCGCGAGGGGAGAGTTTCGTACATGGATGGATTCGCAGCGCCAGTGATGAACGATGCGCGTACGCGTGAATTATTTTTTTGCCACAGTTTGTTTGTTCTCGGCGGAGGGGAGCGCCAGCTGATATTAATCGTGCGGGCTGCGTTTTTTAGGTGATGCGGATCGTGACGACGGAGCCGAGGAATGGGATGATAAAATGCGCACTCGGAGTTTCGTGACTCGCAGATGACTTTTATGACCTATTTATGCGGTTTTATGCAAATTCCGAGTGGCTGAAATATTTCGAATAATTTTTTAAAACCACGGAACGTATATCATTGTATAATGTCTGTGGTTGCACGGAAAAACGATCTCCCGCTTCGACGGGAATAAAGTACGAATTTTACGATGGGGTGTGTTAAAAAATAATTTGCTAAACTAATAATAAAAATAGTCCGTTAATAATTTCCTTTTCTCTGTCTTACATCTTCTTGGCCGATCTGATTCGTTATTAGTTTTATTTTTCGTATTATTTTACTTCTTTCTTTGATTTCTTGCTTATATTAATACTTTTTGAAGTACGTTTGTTTACTGGAGTTTCTTCTTGTTCTTGTGCAGCATTGTTGGGTGCTTCTAATTCAAAACTCTGGATCTCAGGTTTATTTTCTGTACACATATAGTCTATCGTCAACGTGTCATCATTAGTGTGGGTAATTTCATAAAAAGATTTTACCTCTGGACGAACAAGACCTAACATGTCTAATAATAGGTCTCTTTTTTTCTCTTTACTGATTAGGACAAGACTATTATAACACTGCTGAACTCCGTTTTCCAATATCTAAATTTGGCTTCTCCTCTTTTCTTAATATTTAGTTTTAAAAATAAAATTCATCTCCACCATTTAAACTTTTTTTAT
>UXGD01006166.1:0-13007 GCA_900474315.1 Torymus auratus
CAATCATTTTTGGCCATTTTTCGTGATATTTAAATGCCCCTAACTTCGCGTCAAATTGGCCGATTTTCTGATTCTTATCTCAAATGAAAGGTCTTTTCTTCTATACTTTAATCGCTTTTTTTGTGGAATATTTGTTGTCATCTTTATGAGCTTGCCATTGGTTAATCATCAGTGACTTATACTTTTCGTCAATTTTCCCCATGTTAAATTCCCATAAGAAAAATTGATTTTGTTCTAAAAAGGTGTCTCTACGTCGTTTTCGATGGAACACGAGCGTTTTCGTATATGTTATGACCTATCAAATGAGATCAACCTCGTCGCGAAGGTGTGCCTTCAAAAAAAATTTTTGACCTTTTGAACTGGAGATAAGTGCTACTGTTTTTGAGGTATCCTCATATATGTATATCGGCTTTCTTGGACAATAGTCGAGCTATTTCTATACTATCTGTAGAACAATAATTCGACATTAACGCGTGCAAAGAATATTTAGATTCTTTAAACATCTCTAACACGACACTTCCACCAAATTACCACCAATCGAACCCATAATTACATACCCTAAACGGACCTGTTAACTCGCGCCATTCGCGCCTCTAATCGCTCTTTCAACGTCCAACCTCTCATTCCCTATAACCACATGTCCGCGCTCTGAAAGCTCCTCGGCGTAAATTCCATTCAGGTGTAAACCCCTCGCGCCTTTGAAAATCTTCACGCATCACACAACCCATTCCCCGTGTCACCTGTGTACGTGAGATATTCTAACGCGCATAGTATAAGAAACGCGTCAAACCGTATGTCTTATCTTTCTCGCTCGACGCGGCGCACACACAGCAGCTACACTCTCAGACGTTATAACACACGGCGAGGGCGTACACACACGCTCGTGAATACAAATCGACGACGGCTCCAATTTCAATCTCGGCTAACGGTGAGCGATGGCGCGCCACCGATAATTCATCGACACTCATACGCCCGCGATATTGCGCTGATGCCGGTCGCGATCTGCTTCTCCATATATATATATTTTTTGAAATATATGTGTATATATATACGTGTTCGAGAATGTAGGATCCACGTTGTATATACGTGCGTGAAATTCGTCGCCCCTCTTCTTATATATACGGTATATATATACGACGGGAATGGATATTGGAGATGTTTTACGGAGATCCTGACCCCCTGCGCCCGTTTTTTTTCTTCTTCTTCCTCTTCGCGAAGGGTGCGGAGAGTGCGGCAGCGGTGAGAGCAGCCGGTGAAAAATTTATGGCGCGCGTTCCGAGGATGCGAGGGTGTTATTATTAATGAAACTTTTGAATTAGGAATATGGGAGTGAGCGAGAGGTTCGATTTTGGGAGTGCGGGGATGGCGCGGTTAAGTTGTGGCGGCCGGTGTGAATATGAGATTTCTTGGTTATGGCCGAGAATTTGCGCATGTTTAATGGGCGACGAGGTGAAGTTTACGCAGGGAAATCGTAGCGGCGGATATGTGAAAAATTATATACCGGAGAAATCGGTAACTATATTTCTATATAATTTGCACTGTTGTGATGGAATTCTATTAAGAAACGTTACGCTGACAGTGAAAAGTAAGCGAATCTATACCCGAACACGGTCCAACTTTAAATATATTTCGATCGCGCACCTCAAACTCGAACAAACCATTACAGTTTGCGACGAGACGCTGACCATCCAACTCTTTCTCACCCCACCTCCTTTAACTCCGTTCGCGCGAACTTGCAAGTTCGCGTTTGTTTCCACAGCTCCGCATCCATCCTAGACAATTCCCTCGCCCACTCTTCTCTCCTACCCCCTCTGCGCACCTGTTCCCCTCTCCTACTTTATCTCTTTTTGACTGTCTTCCGCGGCGAGCCCGCGTCTCGTTATTCCCGCGCCCGATCCGACATTCATCCCGTCTCTCTCTCTCTCTCTCCCGATTTCCGAAAGCGAGGGACCGAGAACGCTTTGGCGAACGTGACCTGCTTGTATACTACGTCCAACTCCTATCTATGTGTGTGTGTGTGTGTTTGTGTAACGGCGGTTAGCGCCGTGACGAAAGTCCGAGGGAACGTGAGGCTACTACTCCGCGTTTTCTTTTTCTTACTCTTTCCCTCTCCTCGTCTATCTGACTGTATGTGTATAGATACGATTCCACCTTTTTTTCGGGCCGCGGTTCTTTTCTTTTGGGTTTTCCCGCGGACGTGCGCGGCGATTTAATCCGCGAACGGTTTATGAGCGACGAAACGACTGCCTCGCGCGAAATTCAGCCCCAGCTTGGATTTACTTTATTTCCATCGGCGCGCCGTTTCCACTATAATACTAGGCGACATGGAAAAGTCTATATGCATTTACGTTGTATGTGTGGCTGGGTAAGCATGGACGGTTAATCTTTATTCGAGAGAGCGCGCGCGCCAGGAGATCGGTTATGTTATAGGAGGGGATAATAATGCGGCCGTTTATGGTTCGCGAAAATTCCTGGCGAGTAGCGCCTGGTCGCTCTTATGATTATTGCATGGCAGTTTGTGTGTGTCTCTCTTGTGTGTCTATTTGGGGAGTCGTTTAATGGGCCGAGTGTATACGCGGAGGTGGAAGAATAAGGGATATACTTGAGGGCCCGTATTTTTCGTGTTTTATAGGTCATAGAATCATGTGATGCGCTATCGTACTGGGCTCTTAAATAGAGATGTTACTGTATTACAGAGTAATTTTATTTGAAAAATGTTTGGACGTTAGATGTTAGTTTGAACAGGGGAAGTTTTAATAGTGTAAAATGATTAGAAGTAGGAGAAACGTGAGCAAGATAGGCGATATTAATAAAAATTGAATAAAAAATGTTTAAAATGAGAAGACGATAAAAAACTTTCGATGTATATTTTAACAAGTAGCGCAATAAGACATCCATGTATGTTAAGTGTTAAGTTAAAACACAAATAAACTAATTATACACCTAAAATTATCCACTTTGATTTTTGGAGATTGCAAAATCGTGAGGGAATCGGGGCAGTGGAAAAAATGGTTCGACTCCATTTCTTTTGAGTAAAATTTGTTGAACCTATTGCTGCAAAGTCGTAGGAGATGGATCATGGATAAATAAATATAGTTTTGAAACAAATTTGATCAATTTACTATATCGTTTATAATATAATATCTTTAAAAATTCATCAAACATGCATGAAATGCATTTTTCGTGAAAAATAGATCTTTTTATTATTATACATCTGCGTGGATATGTTGACGCCTCGTACGAAGAAAAGCACTGCTGGCGGAGCTGGACGAAGATTAGTACAGATCAAAATCTCGGACGCAGATAGGCACGATTCGGATCGTAAAGAGCGACTGAGATGTGCTTTTTTTCGTCCGCGTATCGCGAGTTGTGCTTGTGTTCGTAACGGCCTGAGTTGGGCTTTTCTTCGTACGGGGCGTCGATATATCATTAGCGATAAGCAGACTAAGACTTAATTGGACTTGGCATTCGCTATATCTATAGATTGATTTATCATTTCCATGACATCCTATTATGAAAATATATGTCTCCTCTAATTTAAATAAACAACTTCATCTAATTTTTCCGGTACATCATCATCATCATCGCTACAAAAGAAAATTATATAAAACCACATCACCCATACCATTTTCACCAACAAAAAAAGGGCTACAATGAAACTCCCCTTTGAATCTTTAATACCCCTTTTATCATCCAAATAACCCTCAGAGACACACGCCCGATATTTACATTTTAATAAAAAAAAAAAGAAAAGAAAAGAAAAAAAGGACTCCGGACCGCCAAGTGCCCACACATTGAAATATCCGAAACCTCAGCCCCTCACGGCAATATACGATAATGACGCCGATCTCGTGGCTCCTTGATTAAAAAGAAGAAGGGCCACGCCACACGCACCCGAAGAAGAAGAAGAAGAAGAAAAGATATTACGCGCAGTAAGGATATAGAACCTCCCCTCGCTTCGTAATCGAGTGGCCGTTCTATCTCCGCGTATTATATAAAGGGTGTGCGCGCAAAATCGCACTAGTGTCATACGACACTCTGCCGAAAAGAGCTATATTTGGCAGATATATACGCGCGCGACACTGGCAATCTCGGCGTTTAGCCGGGGAAAACTCTTCTTGCCTCCCTCCTGCGACTTTGTTTCCCCTCCTTCAATCTCTCTCCTCTCTCACTTGGACCTTCGTGAGAAATGACTATTCCGAGATTAGTTCGGGAATCACGGGCGAAGGGCCGACAGTGGCCGCGTTACTGAAACTAGGTGTTCGTGCCGCGTGAAAAATGAGAGGCCTGCCTATCCCTACCCTCCTTGGCCGCCCCCTTTATTAAGCGATCCCACGCGCGCGCGCGTCTCGAGGAGAGTCGACACTTCTTTCTTTCTTTCTTTCTTTCCTTCCTTCCTGCCTCCTCTACCGTTCGGGCTCTTATCACACTTGTACTCCCGCGCGAGCGTATATCCATTTCTCGCGCGCCTTTGTGCAGCCAGCTCGGCCTCGTTCTCTCTCTTTCTCTCTTGCTTTCTTCGTTCGTATATAGCTGCAGCAGGAGGAGGGCGAGAGATTATCGCGAGATTAGAGCACGCGTGTGAGGCCGACAAGATTCGTCCCTCTCTCTCTCTCTTTTTTTAAGGTCAAGATTAATTGAATTTATCTGCGCACGAGATATATATTCGCGTTCGAGGGTTGGAGCACGCGCATGTGTGTGTTGCGGCCGGCGAATAATTGATAATTTTTTTGCGCGACGAGTGGCGAGGAAAAAGTGGGTTGAGACGTTGATGATGGAAATGTGTTCTTCAGGGCGCGTTCTCGTATTTTTTTTTTATTTCTTCGTTCTTTTCGAGGGCCACAGAAATGTGCGCGTGAAAAAGTGGCACGCGTTTTAGCGTTGTCGAATGTAGATACATATATACACGGTAGCAGAACCGGCTGTCTTTACTGCCGGTATATATAGGTAGTTTATAGTGGGGGCATGTATATTTCAAAATCTGTTATACGAGTGAAATCGATGAAAATGCCAGCTGTCAAACCGCGTTTCGCCTATTTGTCGCGTGAACTGTATAGTTTTTTTTTTTTCTTAATTTTTGTCTTTGTAGTTCATATGCGCATCTATCGAATTACTTTCTATCATCGGAAAATAAACTCGCGCTCTGGTATATATACACGCGAAAGTTTGTTTTCGTCACTCGCACACGCGGCAGTGCATTTCGTTAAAAGTATATATAATTGAAAATATCCATTCGCTTTGGAAAAACAAACGAACATGCATACGCCCGAATCTATAAACGAAATCCACTCTCAACACATTTCATCTCGCAAAAAAAACCAGCCCATATGGAAACAAATATCCCGGTCGACTTCGCGCGCTCGGATCTATCATTTAAACAAGTGCCTCCTGGCCATCCTCGACCCTTTCCTCTCTGCAACTTCCTTCGATATCTCTCTCTCTCATGTCTTGCACATAACGAACTCTCTCTCTCTCTTCTCGCTCTCAGCACGTATTAGACGAACTCGCGCGCAGGGATGATCGAAGGGATCACACGTGCGCCCAGCGCGCCGTGAAAATCTTCCCCGCGGCTATTTCTTCCCCACCCCCGTTCTCCTTCCCCGTCATAACCATTTCCTTCCCATATATACACACACACGAACACGCCCGGAATAATTCGGCAACTTTTTTTTTCTTTTCGCCACGAGCGTTTCATAAATATTTGACGAGACGCGTCTGCGCCATTTTTTTTATACCATCCTCCGGTAATATCCACACCCCATCATATACGCGGTCGTGCGTGCGTGCGAGGTGTTTGCGCGTTCGTAATTCGACGCTTTAGGGGAGAGAGAGAGAGAGAGGATTTATTAATTCATGCGGCGATCGTACGAGGCAGAGGACGAATTATGAATGCAGATGAGAGAGGGAGGCCCGGATTTGCACGGTTAGAGGAGGGTTACTTGAGGTATTTTCCCCGATACGAGAGAGAGATGCTGGACGTGGGGGGGATATGCGCGCGTAAACTTGGGTTAAAGGTTAATGAGCTAACGTTATATGGCCGGTCGCGCGGCGATCTGTTTATTTGGTTAATTTGAGATACGGCGGTACAGGAGGGGAGCGACATACACACGCGCCTACGTATCGATATTCATAAGGTCGTTTCTATTTTTCAAAACTCCATCCGCAAGCTTTGTTTGTTTATTCATAAAAGGCGATTTTATGGATTATTGATATACAACAAGCGCGCGATATCATTTTTAGATTTAAAAAGAACCATTGAAGCCCGGGCGTAATGAATGCTATACATATAGCGATCCGAACTCCTCACCCGGCACTCGGTACTACATTTGTGTATACTCGAATTCATTTTTCCATTCACTATATTTATATAGCTGTACGGCAAACTTTGACCATACATCCAACGTATAATAGGCAAACATCCATGCACTATTATACTACTATATTTTTTTTTTATTTCGAACCGCGGCAACGGGCACTCGACTCCATCATACAACGACCTGTTCGCTTTCCTAATCACCCGCGCCCGAACAAAACACCGCGCGTTCGGACACTCATATATATGTATATGTATACACCAGCTCCGCACTTATATAACACACGTATACACACAAGCTCGGATAAAAAGCCCGCGCGCAATTAAAAACACGCGCGGCGGCGCGCGCGCTCTCTCGACGGCATAATATACACGATACAACGTACATATATATGTATGTGTGTAACAACTCGCGAATTCGGCATTAATTCGCTCGCGCGCGTATAAACAAAAAGCTCACTCGTTCGCCTACGCTATATATACGTGCGCCGGACGGGCAATCATCAGCGCCGGGCGGCTTGTACCGTGTAGCGGCGTGGCCGCGCTGCCTGGGAAGCTACGCACATCCCTTGGGACGGCCGCCCACGCTGAAGTAGTTTAACATGTCGCGGTTCGTTCAATTGCGCCCGGCCGTCCGGCCGTGTGTTAATGCCCGCTTCTGTTTGTTATACGTCAACGACACATAGGCCGGCCTTTTCCGTGAGTGTGTCTGTGTAGGTGTGTGTCTATGTAGAGACGTGTCGTCTGCGTTTGGTATATATATACGTGGATAGGTGGAAGCGAGGGACGCGTGCTGGCGCTCTGTCTTTATGTCGAAAAGTTCGCCGCGCTTCGTCCGTTAGGCGGTAATTAATTACCCGCGCGACGAGTGTAGGCGGGTGATACGCCGGGGTGGTTCGTTGGGGGCTTTTGTCTTCTTTTTTTTTTTTAGGAAAGGGGAGGAGGTGATTTTTTTTAAGGGTTTGAAGTGGGTAGAATTTTGGTCTAAAAGTTGTCGTGAAAAATTGAGGAAAATCGTTCTGTATTTAATTGTTGGCATTGTCCAATAGCGCAGCGACGTTTCCAGGACTTCCCATTACACTAGTTAAAAACTCACCCATCTGTAAAAATACCTCCTCTCCTTTCTGCAAAAGTATATAATATATATACATTTCTCACTCCATCCTCCCAGCAGCGGACTTTTCGGCCAACAGCAGGCCGATCGATCAAACGATACAATAAAAATAGCCGCTGCTGCACTCGCGCGACAATCGGCCATTTAAGCTCGTCGCTCGCAGCATCTCCCGTCGCGTCGCATTCATCACATCACACATTTCGCGGACGACGAATATAAAATAGCTTATCGCGCGCGCATATACGCGAGACCGCAGACAACACACGCGCCCGTTCATCTTAATAAAAGGAAAGCCGCCGCGCGCAGCCGCCATTCAGATGGCCGAGTGCATCGCCCGGCGATTTTCCCAATCTCAATGAAAGCTCCGTGGAGCTGTGATGCGTATGGTGCCTTTGTTCGCGCGCAAAGAGATACGAGTGCTATGTGTGTGTTCGGTTGGAGCGCGGTCTTTGGACGATGTGCAGTGCACTTTGCGGTGTCTCCATCGGTTGATGATTACGGGAATTGGGAGGAATGGTGCAGTAAAGTTTTTTTTTTTTCTTATGGGAATGTGATTGAAATATGTTTTGTTTACCTTTTTTGCGCGCGTTTATTCGTTTAAGGGTAGAGACCACTTGAGAAAAGAAAATTTTTTCCCTTTAAATAAAATACAGATTGTAATACAATAACATATTTTACAGGAAAAAATATAATTTTTTTGACAATTTTGTAGGACCTTCATCGATTACATTTGGAATTATCCCTGAAACACTTCTGTTAAAATAGTATTTAATTTAAACCACTGTGATTACAAGTTCATATTTTTAGCATCGAATACTCAAAATCTATCAAGAGTATTAGATGGAGTAGTTTTAAAATAAAAACAATAAAAATTTATTATTATCTTAACTCGTAAAAATATAAAACGATTTAAAAAAATTAGCTATACCTAAAGCGTCTTTGAATTTGAATTCAAAGATTATGCAAAAAATGATGTGAAATCGACAAAAAAATTATTAAATACAATTTTCAATAAATATGAAAGAAAATATTATATTATCAAATTTATGTATTATGAACACGGTTTTTTCTTAAAGTTAAAGAGGTCTAGATTACGTTTCTAGAATAAAAAAAAAACGATTTGTTGGTCATTTTCAAGTGGTCTCTACCCTTGTTGCTTTTTCCCCATGTCAATTAAAAACCATTCCCGCACTGTTACATCAAATGCTCTTTGCACGTTACTTCCACGCACACAATCGACTCTATTTTTCGCTCAAATGACGCAAATGAGTAGAAACCCCTATTTTTTTCATTTCTCCTCTCGTACCAGGTACACCGCTTTTGGCTTTGTCGAATCCGCCCTTGCAATTTAAAATGCGAGCATTCAACGTCCTTTCGTGTGCGCCCAGACGCCAATCCATCTTCCTGTATAGCTAGACATTTTAGCTATATAATATCGTCAACGCGCGGCTCGCGCGAAAACTTTGCTTCAACACACACCCACATCCTTCGAAAAGCCTTCAACAATGACAAATCCGACGGGGCTGTTTCCCGGTACATGGTTAAAAGCTTCTCACTCTCACCCTCTCTCGAGATCTCGAGGAACTTTCGCACTATCGCGATTGCGCCGCCGAGGAGCTGCTGGAAGAAGAAGAAGACGTTAATATCGGCGAGCCCTGTCGTGCGGTTGACGCGCTAATCCGACGCGGCCCTGTATCTCTTCCCCTCTCTCTCTCTCTCTCCCTCGCGCGGAGGGCCATAAATCTCGGGGAAAACTCGGGGGAGCGCGCGAGCCCGATTAACCCGGCCAATTAGTATCGCGCGCGTATACCGAGAGCCGCCGCGTTAAAGAGGTAGAGTGCTATATATGCGTACCTATATACATATATAGAGGAGGGACGCGACGCGCAGTCGTGTTACGTTTGTTTGCGTGCGTTCGTGCGTGGTATGGTGCTGCTGCTGGTTGTATACTGGTGGTGCCTTTTTTTTGTCGTGCGTGCGTCGGTGGTAATTTAGGCGAGCGTCTGATTTAAGGGACGAGTGAGAGAGAGGAAGCGCGTGAATTGGAATGATCGGAATTTCAGGGGGAAAAAAGGTGGCAGAGGTGGAGGGTTGTTGATGGATTGAGTTGTTTGTTTTGGGTAAATAGGTTCGTTAACGAGGATGCTGTTAAAATTCTTTGGATTTGTTATGGTTGCGTTATAGAAGCTTTTAGATTATTTTGTGACATTGGTGACATGATTTTATCGTGTTTAACGGTATACAAGTTTTGATAATATTATTTCCACAGACAGGTGCACGATGTGAAGAAAGAAAGTTACATTGAAATAAAAGTTCATTATGTAGGCACGGTAAACAAAAAAGAGCTTACACAGAGAATTTTCCAGTTGTACAGTACATTCACTGATGGTGGAATCTCGCAGAAAAGATTTTATTCTTTCGTTTCTCTATATAAATCACGTAAGCTTTATGGAAGTTTCTCCGGATTAACTAAAATAATTAAAATTCCACGTAAAAGTCTGCACTCGACATTTTCCACTGTATAAACTCGACGTGGAAAAATTTTCATATGCTAAAATGTTTGCAAAGCCGGAGATCTTATATGTACATACTGAAAATGTTTATTAATTCAGGCAGCACAGGAATGAAAAACCTTTTTTAAATTCCATATTTCCGTATTTATCAAAATCCTTACTACCTTTCTAAACATATAATTTTGAAAATTAAAATTATTAATATACGTCAAAAAACATTTCGGCAAATACCATTCCCAGATCAAAATATATGACCTCGTCGCTTAAAAGAATTTTTCCCTGTCCAACGTTACACCCCTTTCCCCTATAAAAATAAACTTTTCCTCCCCAACTTTCCGAACCAGAAGTCCGCCCATCTCGCACCCCCGTCCAAAATCCAGACTCGCTGCGCACTACCCCTCTCCATCCTAATCCTCGCTCCTCCACCCCATATAAAAAAAAAGAACCAAGTCCTCTCGGCCACGCACCGGCGGCTCGGCAGGTAGACCAAGAGGTAGGTACGCGTTGTGTATAATCGGTAACGGATCCCCGTGCGTCGCGCTCTCGCGTACATATAACTCTCGTCTAGCGGCAGCGGTGGTATGAGGATACGCGGCGGCAAATAGCGCGTGCGCGCAAAACAGACGGTGAGGATCCCCCACGAGGGCGGTGGCGGCGCGCAAAAACATTAATCACGAGCCACTTGTTATCCCGGATGGACGTTAAGCCGTTATTACACTTCTGGTGGTATATGCTGGCGCGTGCTCTCTCTCTCTCTCTTTGTTTATTTCGGCGATTTTATGCATGCGAGAGTACGCGGCGAAAGTCGTCGGGGTGGATTTCTCTTGTTTATTCGACAAGGAGTGCGAGGGGAGAGTTTTGATCGCCTCTTGTTTGCACGGATTTTTTTAAGGGCGCGCGAGGATCAGAAGGGCCTAGTCGCCCCAATGATTTGTGCGTTAGGTGAGTTTTGCGTGCGCGTGGCTATAGATTGTCATAGAGTTTCTGCGATCGAAAAGTTACCGTCAATAAAGAACTCCCAAGTGTTTTATCACCGCATTTGTGCAGTGTCTATTTAATATGATGCCGATACTTCTTACCTCCGACGGAAGTTCCGAACTCAATTAACGAAAAGATTATAAATTTCCTTCCTCCCCCTGGCTCATTCTCTCTCTCTCTCTCTTTTTCTGTCCGATCTCTCCGCAAGAAATCCAATTTGTTCTAATTGACTCGCCGCCGAGGAAAATCTCAATTTCGGCTAATGAGGTAAAATGGCAACGATTCGATATATCATCCCCCCACTGCCACTTTCATGCTAAAAAAAGTTTGTCAAAGTCCCGCCGAGTCTTTAACGCGCTTTTTTAGCAAAGAAATGAACGAGAGAGAGAGAGAGAAAGGGAGGATCGCTCGATAGGCAAATGTAGCGTGAAATTCGCGAGCGGCACGTCCGAATGGGAATGCGCGCGACGCTCGTTGACTGCTCAAATGAGTCAAAACCATTTTTATCGGGGCGCTCGCGCGCGGCCGGGACGAGAGATAAGTGTCCGAGAGAGGCGGGAGAGAGCTCAAGTGCGCCGCTTCGTCTCGTTTCAAGAGGGAAATTCGCTTTTGTAGGATTGAGAGGCTCGTTTTGAATTCTAATGTATCTCAGCAAAGATATTGAGTCGAGGAATATATATTTTTTTCTTTCATTTTCTCAAATAACCGGCTTTCGTCGACGATTTCAATGTTTCTTGGATAAAAATATAATTCTACCAGTCCAAAATTTTGCATTAAACAAGCGGCCACCACAATACTTATATGAACAAAGAACCCGAAATTTCGACGATCCAGACGATATATACAAGTCCCAGGTCCCTCGAACTCACACCCCTTACGCACAATCGGCTCCTTCCGAGGAGCCCACGGGATCATAATGCGCATTTCATTACGACTCCGCGCGGGCGCGTATAAACCCCCAGAGGGATCTAAAGATGGTAATCCGCGCACGGCAGCGTAACGAGATTCATTCCCTCCTTCGATTGAGAAACTTTTTTTTTATTCAACGGGGCTTTGCGCGCGCCCGAGACTTCTTAACGGATGCTTTTTCACCGAGTCGTCGTCGTTTGGGACACTTGCGTGCGTGAGACAGTGCTGCTATATACTGTTACCCCGGATTAGCCCTCTTTCTCTCTCTCCAGGTTCTGATTGAAATTTCGAACGACGCCTGAATTTTAATCGGCACCCGCGCCCGCATTTTTCAGACAAAGAAATATGGTCGGGGACGGATTATAAATGGCGTTTAGGGGAGTTGGATGTTTTAATGCTTGATGGTTGTTCGCGTTTGGATCGTTTAGGATGGTTAAGTGTATGCTATGTGAATACTAATTAATAGTTATTGAGTAATGTGAGAATATCGAATTGTTTTCGTAGAAAATTCATAAATAATAATAACGTTTTGTTAAATGGTGATTTAACTGTTATGTATTCTGTTAATTAATAAATATGGTTTAATAAGATTGAAAGATTAATATAAGTGATTGCTTCATACGAACATTGGCACGGTGAGATAAAAAGTTTTCGAGATAGTAATATGTTATAGACATATTTATTCAGTCAACTTAAGGCGGTCTTACACCTATAAGCCTTTCTGGTCAAAATTACATAAAAAAGTGATAAAAAATATTATTATAATAAAATAATGAGAATATATTGTAAATATAACTTATTTTGAATAAAATGAGCAAAAGCAGGGGTACTTAAACTCATTTTATCCTCAGATATAGCATTTTCGAGAAAAACAGTTTGTCGTAACCTTACTCTGAGATCATATGATGAATTTTCATGGTACAGAGTGAAGAGCTGTAAGAGTTGAAATTTTAAGGTTTTTATGAATTACTTTTTTCATGGCAAAAACTGTTTTTTTTGCAATAATTTTTTCCATTTTTTGAATTTTGAGGGTATTTAATTTTTTTAAAACTCTACTCCTTAGTTATCAATAAAAACATAATTTTTCATGAATAGGATGTCTTTTAACCTTTAGACTGCCGGGATTTCAAGAGGCATATCGCCCTCAGAAAACTGGTATAAAAGGTATCTTATATCATTG
>UXGD01006167.1:0-13006 GCA_900474315.1 Torymus auratus
GTGGAAGACCAGCTCATGCACACTAATGTTAGGTACGTAAGGCCAGAGGGAGAGGGTATGCTGCCTAACGACGGTGCGCAAACTACATTCTGGCCGGCGGCACATATATGGCGGGAAAAATCAAATTTCAAATTTGGCATTTATTTATACTTGTGCCGTTATTTTATTGTTTTGATGTTAAACCTTAAATGTCCTTAAATTTAAGGAAATTTTTAACAGTGAATCATTTAAAATGGTCTGAAACCCAAATATAAGGGGGTGCGAGGTCCTTGCAAAAAAAGGAAGCTACAGAAACGTGTGGCCCCGAAAGAACAATTAAACTCACAACCGAAATAGTCGGGGGCGCAAGGTCTACGCAAAAAGAGAAAGTTCCGTAGACATGCGACGATAAGCGAGTTGATTACTTAAACAATTCTTAAACCCACCTCGCCGGATGTCACGAGTTTCACGCAAAAAGAAGCAGTTGGGCAGCGACGCAGAATTTCACTAGAAGTTTCGGAAAATTTACTATACTGCATAGTAGAATTTCATGTATAGCAATCTTTTGTATTTTCATTGTTTATATGATAGCTTTATATGCTTATTATGGCAAATGCTGCAAAAAGCATATATTTTTTCTTGCACTTTTCCCAATGTATAATTACATTAACGAATTATGGTAAAAAGACCTTTTCACAGTCCGCGTACCTTGTTGAAACCTTTCTCTTACCCTCTGTCGTTTCACCTATCCCTTCGCGAATTTTTTCATTTTTCTTCTGAACCTGCCTCGCTCCTTCTTCTTCTCCCTTCGTGGACGTGAAAAGATTCCGATAGAGCGAATTACGGGCGATATGCAGGAAATGAATTACTTCGCGGCACGGCAGACTTTTATATTCACCTCACCGAAATACCCCTACTGCTGGATTAAAGTTGATTACTCGAAAAGTGTGTATGCGAGAGCGAGTGTAGGGAGAGAGAAAAAAAGTCGTTCCCGAATCAATTTGGCGACTAATGATCTCAGCCGCGCGTTTGGACATGCGATTGCTCAATCAATATAAGCGCAAGGGCGCCGATATGCACTTTTATATTTGCAGCGCCGCACAAAGTATATGTGTTAAAGAGGCTTAATGGAGTTCTGATGTAAAGTATGAGCAGTGTGAGTTGATGAAATTTATTCGTCGGGGCTCCAGGTTCGATTTGGTAGCAGCGAACCGCACTCGTTCATTTTTTTAATTTCTAGAATTTGTAAACCGGTGCGGTAATTTATAGTCAATTAACGCGTCTTATTTCGAATTGAAAGTTATAAATCTCTTTTCTTGAATTTTCGAAGGGCTGTCGGTGTTGCATCATGGCAATAAATTTTCCAAATTTTATACTTGCAACAGTAAAAAAAGTGTCGGATATGCAACATATATATATTTCTTTAAATTACCAAGTATTTTTAGCTACTTGTAACTTATTATATTTTCAAATAATTTATTATTAATAGCTAGTTGGCAGTCATTTGAAACAATTTTTCTTTGACATAGACATTTTTTACTTGATTTGTATTATATATACTACATTATTTCATAAAATAAATTTTTTTATCCAATACAAATATCTAAGAATCATACCTACACACTAAAATTGGAAATCAGGAAACCGTTTTCGACGTTATCATGCCCACGGAAAACGATAGAAAAGGTTCCATAAATAACGAGATTGGCCATTCGAAAGGGCACCGCGCGGGTCCTTTTCCCCGTTTCCAACTGAAAAACCAGCGAAATCTTCATCATCAAACCGACAAAACGACTGGCAGCCCACCTGAGCAATTCCGGCGATTGCATGCTCGCGCCTTTCATTCGAAAATGCTCCCTTTCTGAAAAGCTTTCGAAAATTAAAAGTAAACAGCCACTCTCGCGCGCGTTTCTTCGCACGACAAAGAGAGCGCGTGCGCGAGCCAGACGCATAAAAAAGCCGGACAGGTCGACCAACCGCGCATGCATCGCTGACTGCACTTGCAATCGGAGAGCTAGAGAGAACAAATTGATTTTCAGCTCCCGGGGACATACATACAGCCATGCAACATATAGCCGCACACAAATGAGAGAACTGTGACAATGGCGGGGACGGCTCCTCTCTCCATAGCGCGATGACAAGTGCACACGCGCGGGCGGTATCGGATTCCCCGCCGCCGAAACTCTAGCATGTGATGCATCTATATACGCGCGTGCAGTGCACATGTGTGTGTACGTCTCGACGAGCCATTATCGTCGCGCGCATTCCCGATAAGACATTGTTTGCACGCGCGCGCGGGCAAGAGAGAGAGGGTAAGCAACTGCCGCGAGCACGTGTTTATTTTCCAGCGCGGATTCTCCGCCCGGACATATGTCCTTGAGAGGGTTGATTGTTTGTGTTTGCGGCTGCTATATGCGCCCGCGCGAGTGGATGTGTGTGTGTGCGGGAGAGGATCGGGATGCGGACGTTCGGGGGATGAGTTTGTCAATTACGAAGTTTCGTGATGCGGTTATCCTCCTTTTTTTGCGGCGTATTGTTAATGATGAGCTTACCGGTGGTCCGCGAGCGCACACACACATGGCGGTTATAATTGGACGGACGCCGTAGCCTTTTTTTGGGGGGTGCATGTCTGGGCAGAGACGTCGTTACAGTTTTTTAGGCGAAAAGGTATGGTTTTTGACTTTTTAGTGTGCCTCAGTCATGTGTTTTCTTATTTTTTTTAATCACGAATTTTCGGCTGGATTCAATCAATTACTTGTGAATCTGTAATGAAAATTTTAATTAATACAATTTCGTTTCAAGTATTTCTTGACTTATTGTTATTGGAATTGTATTCGTTAACATAACTTCTCGTTAATCATCTAAAAAAATTACTTTTCATCTACCTTTCATATCTCCGATTTAATTGCACGAAAGAAAGTTTCAACTCTCCTTGTACATACATACACAAACGAAGCGCGCACAGCCGTACACCTTATTAGAACGAATTGCACCAACGACGTATATGCAGTCATCTACCGTTTTCTCCTCATCAAGACCTCCTCCTCCGTCCTCTCCCAATACACATCGCAGCTATAGCTGCGCGCAGTCGTGCGGGGTATCGAACAAAGAAAGTCGATAGAACGAGCAAACGAACGGTCAAGCAAAATGCAAACTCCGCCGTTGCGCTCCGCAAACTAACTCCCTCTCTCTCTGTCTCTCTCTTCTCTTCGCGTGGCATTTCCCGGGCAACGACGGGCTAACGAGCCCCGGCTCTCTCGCCCCCTTAGGTTAGAGAGAGGGAATATCCAGCGGCCAGGACTTCGCTCACCGTTATACTCTCCGCGCGCACTTGTAATACACGCAATAAGTCGCGTACAAACTGTATACGAGAGTATGTGTGTGTAACGATTGTCGCGGCCATTATATCGCGCTCCTAGCGGCGACGTGATTCTCCGCCGATCAGGCAAGAAAACTGACGCGACGGACGGACAGCTAATTATTTCCCGGAGAGAGAGAGAGGCGATTTTTCGCATGGGGCATCACGTGCTGCTACAGCGCGCCACTATGTATAAGGAGAGCGTGGGTATGTGCGAGCGTACTACACGTGTATATATGGGCAAGTGTATACGCGCGTGTGTCGAGTGACATGTGCACCGTAACGTTTGTATGAGGACCAGGAGCGAGGCTCTTCCGCGTATAGAGGTTACACGCGCTTGCCGTGTCGATTGTGCGTGTTATACGTGTTCATTTGGAGTACGCGTGCAGTGGTTAGGCTGCAAGAGTGCATGCGGAGATGGGATTGAGAGCAACGAGTGCGGGTTAAACGAGATTGTTTGAGAAATTCTTTTTTTAAGGAGATACTGATGTTTTCGTTTTAATGAGTTTTACACGTGTCAATGTTTTGACGTTTTTAAGTATTATGAGAATATTTGGATGATGAAAAATATTTTTGTATTGTTCAACAAAGAATGGCCTGTTTGTTTTGCATGGAAATAAAACTATGAATACAAACTCGGTTCGAAAATCACGAAATTTTACGGGAAAACTTTGAAATACAAAAATGCAGAGTGTTTTCGATTCAGTTTCGTCAATGGTAAACTTCTAGAATATAGAAACGTCTATTTCGGTAAATTTTGAAAATATTTTTTTTCCATATGCTGACAAAAAGGCTTTCAAACTATATTTGAAAAAAAGGGAAAACATTGTGCTTTATCCTGTATTTTTTTCAATGTAACAGTAAATTTCTAATGTAACGCGATACTTTTTTCAGCCGAATTTCGTTTGAAAGGATTTACAAATAAATAAAATATATAGTTTAAAATTTGTGCTTGATTTGAGCTCCAAAACGAAAAAATAATTGTGAGAAAAATTAAATTACAAAACAGTCCATTCTGTAATAAAACAATGTAAAGTAATTACATTGTGAATAATAACAAAAAGAATTGGTTATAAAAATTAATTATTCAATAAATATATCGATTTTATATATAGTAATAATACATTATCTTAGTTCCAACTGCTATTATATAGGTATACATACTTAAACGTATTAAAATATTTAAATCATCTCCAATTTATCACTTTTTCCCGATTACATTACTTTTAAATATATATATTAAAATTATTGACTTCTCCTATTCTCAGACTTTCATTATTTATATACACTAAAAGACATTTTAGAATCTCGTTAACCTAAATGTCAATATTATAACTACCCTTTTCAAAAACACGAGCAGTTTCAAATTAAACTTTATTTCTATTAAAATTTCCTTTCTAGTTGCAAAATTAGTCTGGAAGTCGAGACACTTTCCAAGTGCCTGCGTTCGGCGTATATCCCTAATATCCGATAAAAATTAATTGGATAAAACGAAACATCGGACTCCTATACATATATATACCCCTTCGGCCACTGCGCAGCTCTGAGCTCGCGCGCACGAGCACCGCCAATCATCTGGACAGGCGAACCCTCAATTTCCGATTTAAGTTGACGCAGTTAACGAATTCCGCTGGTGTAACTTTACTCTCTCCTCCCTTCTCTCTCTCTCTTACCGGCTACTACTGCTACTTATCGAAACTCGAAGATTGGCCGACGATCCTTACGCGAGTCGGCCCTTATTGGCATGCCTGGGAACTCCGGCGAAAGCGCAGATAATGACAGAAGAAATCGAGAGACGGCGAAGACTCGCCGGATTCGGATGTATAGAGAGAAAGAGGAGAGAGAGAAAGAGAGAGAGAAGTAGGAGAGCGAGAGAGGCCATAACGAAGCGAAGTGTGGCCGTCCGTCCAACTTTGATCGTTACGCGAGCGCTTCCTCCCTCTCTCTCTCTCTTTCTCTCTCTCTCTCTCTCTTTCCTTGACTTCTCGTTTTTCGAGGCGAATGCGAGAGTGAGCAATGGGCGGGGGAGTGAGAGAAAAGGGCGCGCACTGGAGAGTTGAAAAGTAGGAGAGAGGAGAGTATGAAGTTAACGAATGCTCTCGTGAAAATATACGCGGAAGAGTCGGAAAAGTATATAGCCTGGACGAGGGGCAGTGCGAGTAGGGGCTATGATTAAGGGACATGGTCGGCTCGAATGGAAAAAGTAATTTAGTGGAATATGGTACTTTATTATAAGGATATTTTTCAATTCATATTCCGCCGATTTGGTTGTTTATTGTAAAAGGTTATGGTTTATCGTTAAAATCGATCGGTAAATCCAGTAGACTAAAATTATAGCTATTGTGAGAAAATTTAATTCAAAGATTCATATTATAGTTCAAAGAACAAGTGATTTCTTTTTAATATTTTTAAAATGTTGAAATGATATTATTTGTTGTAATAAACCAAGTATATAGATACGAATTATTTTTTGTTTAAAATAAAAACTTTAATCATATATATCCATCGTTATGGAAGCCAATGTTATAAAAGATATAAGTCGCAGTGTAAAAATAATTAGGAATCAGAAAAGCGAAGGAGAAGAATATAGCGAACGTGAAAAGAATGAAAGATTAGATTTGAGAGCTTTGGGAAAAGTAGAAAAGTGAGAGTAGAAAAGGGGGATGAGACGGAAAAATACGAGAACAAGTTTTCCTCTCTCTCTCTCTCTCTCTGTCTCTCTTTCCCTTCGTCCTTCCCCTTCCATTTTTCGAAGGCTTTAAAGCGTAAGTGTCGAGGAACTTTATTCGGCGGAGCAATTGAGCCCGGGTAAAAACTTATCGGAGCCTTGATCTTTCTTCGCCTCTTTCTCCATCTCTCTCATCCTTACTCCTTCCCTCCCTCTGTCGAGTATCGCTTTCGCTAGTTTCCTCCCCCTACTCTCGTGCACTGCAGCGTTGGCTCTTTCGTCTTTTATCGTTTCCACGTTCCCTCTGCGCGCGATGCGATTTTTCCCTTCTTTATTTGCCAAATGGGCCGAGGAGTCCATTAGCGGTAACCTTAAACCGCCCCCGCGCGTAGCTCGAGACACTGCGAGAGATTACAAAAAAATGAGGCATAATCTGACCCTTGGGCTGTGGGCTTTCGGGAACGACGTCTCTGTTTATCTTATCTGCTCTGTCAACAGTGAAAAAGGACGTTTTAAATAGGCGATTATTGGGTGGCCCAGAAAGAACGAGCAAATAATATCAAAACTGGGGGGGTTTAATGAGGTCGAGTAAACACGAATTATAGGGTATGTAGTATATATTTATTATGTCTTTTGTATTATAAATAATTAAATTCAAAAACTAGATGGTTCAATTTATTAATAACATTATGGTAACAATTCTTTCAAATGCAAAATAATTACATTTGTTTCTTATTTCCTTTAATATGAGTACCGTATAATAAAGATATAATACGTATCATATTAATAAAACAAGTTTAAGCTTCTCTTACAGCTGCAATGGTATCAATACTGCAAAGTAAATAATACTTACATGCTCCTCCATATAAATGACTAATTTCTGCAATTTCTAATTTGACAACGAAATCAATTGCGATCAGGGGCGCAAAGCGTTCGTGAAATATCATCCGATTAATTGAATTACAACTGCACTCAGGGCCTCATTAAAAGCACCTTCCCTACCTCACTCTCTCTCTCTCGGCTCTACCATTACGAGCCAAAGCCCCTCTCATGAAAGATAGCTACACGATGCACAATTTGATGCTCGCTCGCTCGCTCGCTTGCGCTTCGATCAAACCCGCGCGCTAAACACCACACACACGAATACATATCCCCTTTCCCCCTCATACACGCGTGTATGTACATGTGCGTACATCGCCGCGGCGAGGAGAGCACTTAATCTAGCGCGGCCGCGATTTTTAACTCCTCCCTCTGTATAGCTGGGCATCGTCCGCCGCCGCTACGGCAGAGATCTGCACGTCGCGGAAATTATGATAAATAGCGCGCGGGCAGGAAATCGCGATCAGAAAAGCCGCGAGCCCGCATGTACGTTTGATCCGCGAGCGCGATACACGCGCGAATCAATACGTGCGTGTGTGTGCATGCGGAATGGGAAGAGGGAGGAGGAGAAGGAAGGTGTACGAGCGCGCGCTCCGTGATGGATAGCGAGATGCAGCGAGAATGGTTGATAAGTGGATGATAAAACGGGAGATCGCGGGGGATAGGAGGGGGAGGACGTGCGAGACTAGCGGTAATGGGCGGTGAATCTGGAACTAGATGCGGCTATCTAACCGCCTTTTTTCTAAGGGGCTACTTAATTGCACGTGCTTTACTAGATTGAAAAAAAATATTAGAGATAACGGTAATATTGATGTATATTTCGACTTCACTCGTGCATAATAGTTTAGAGTTTTTAATTTAACTATAATAAGTATGAATGTAGATGACGTAGAATAGTCGTTGTCTTGAAGAAAAATTGTTTTAATGTATTTAATATAAGTATAAGAAAAAGGATAAAAATGAAAATTCTACGAAATAAAGAGACGTGTCTTGCTATATTTTTCCTTTTTCTACTAACCGATACGGTTTTACTCGATGCAGATTATTATATTTATACACCGGTGAATTTTTCTGAAATAAAATTTCTTTACCTTTCGAGAATCCCTTATATAATGTAATAATGTGCATTTTCCGGAACCAATAAATTATACTTTTAATATCACCTGCATAAAAGTTTACCGAGAAAAAGTCGGATTGAACCGTCTTCATCGGGAATAAATTGAATACACATCAAAGGCCTCCGACATTTCTCACCATATTGCACAGTATTTGTGACTAATAATTACAAAGTATATATTCCATACCGAACATCACTTAAATTCGCACATCATACGACATCTTGCCGTCGAAATGCCAAAAACAACAGGGTGAGTCGGACTGTTGCAATACGCCACGAGGACACAGGTACTGGAGAAAATAAAGTCATACAGGAGGTCTCGTAATGACCGGAAATCTGGTTTTTCTCTCGTTCGCGTGCGTCGCGTACGTGCGACACGCTACCTACATACGCAGAAAATAATGACATCGGGACGCGTGCCGTAGTTCGCGCGCGGGGATGTTTCAAAATGACGACAGACACGCGCGCACGGAAAAAGAAACGAGGAGTGCGAGTGGGTAATTGACGTATTTGCGCGCTTCCCCGTAGCGCGCGGGAGGTACTGTCGTGCGCGCGTGTACAATTCGATAATTTTTCTGTCTCTCCGCCGCGCGCGGGAATTTTTTTTCGCACGTAACGCCATGTCTTCGATAACGCGGTTGTTTGCTGTTTTACGTGTTTCGCGATTACCATCGTTGCTAGTAATGTGGAGAAATTGTCGTGCACTGGAAAGTAAATGGAAGGGGAGTGATGAAAAATGGCGATAGCGTTATAGGTATGGTTATATATTTTCATTTTAGTTATGTCTTATTTCCGAGAATGAATATACAACGTAAATGGTAAGTGGTTTTATTATGATTTTTAATTATAATTTGAAGATTCGATTGTTCGGAGAATGCAATTGTTCACGTTTATTAGTACAGACAAATAATATGTTATAGAATATCATTTTTGAAACATTTTTAAAATAAATCAAATGAATAAGCGAATTAAATGTTTTTACGTAAACAATCGAAACAGAATTTAAAATAAATTGTATGGTTTTGCCTGTAACAATGATACTTTAGTCTCAAAATACATTTTAATGTGTAAAGCAATAAATATATTACAACATTTATTATAAAAATATACAATAACAGTTTTAAATATCTAAATTACAGAATGAGAGTATATGAAAGGTCCACGAGAAAAATGAGGATTGTCAATTGAACATTTTTGGCTATTTTTACAGTTTTTTATACTTCTATGTATGTGCTAGTTGGACTAACCTAGTAAACTATTTACATAGAAGGTGTAAAAACATTAAAAAAGTATTATGTCTGAAACGTGACCTTGGTTATTAACGTGATATATTTGTTACTATAAAAATAACTAAAAATTTTTAAATGACAATCCTCCTTTTTCTCGTGAACCCTTCATATAAACTATAATGAAATTCAATCGTTAAATATCCAAACATCGTGAAAAAACTGTTCCTCTCAGCCCAACGACTACCCTGAAAAATTCAATATAGCCTATATAACAAAAACTGCGAAGCAAGCTCTAAGCTCCCTCTTGCACGCCCTTAAGACGCGAAAGAGGATAATTGTGCAAAAGATAAAGGTGGAAAGCGAGAAAAAAAGTTCGCAAGAGTCCGAAAGGAGCGAGAGGCAAGAGGGCGCCGTCTACACAAAAGCGGGGAAAAAGCTCTCTCTCTCTCTCTTTTTCTTCGTCATCCTCCGGAAATCCCATCGCCCATCGCAGACGCGGCATCGTCGCTCTTCCCCAGTTCCGCGCGAAGCTCGCGTCTCGAAAGATCAAAGACATTTTCTCGTAATTAGCCTGAGAACCGAAACACTTTGGCTTCCTATACCGTCGTCGTCGTCGTCTCAGTTGTTCTCTCCTCGCAGACGCGCGATCGTCTCTCTCGCGTCTCGTCCATGGAATTTCCGCCCGAGCGACATCCGAGGTGTGATGGCCCGTATAAAGTTCTCGCTCCTTTTTCGCGGCCCTCTTATTTCGGCGCGTCTCGCTGGATAAAGATCGCGCAGGGACGACGTTTAAAGTCTTTTTCACGGCGAGCGCGGAGCGGTGGTATCTGGTCCCGACACCGGCGTGAAAAATACGCGCCCATTAGCGTATTCGCGGGGGCTGCTGCTATACCGAGGCCTCCCTCTGCGCGTGAGAGGGTAAGTTCTCGCGGGTGGGAGACGCGTGCGTATACGCGAATGATCGACCGTTCGCCCGTGCTCCTGACACTTTTAGCCTTTGACGTATGAATCGCGTCTTGCCGCAATTTACGGACTCGCCGAGCGCTCGAGCGTGCGCGAGGGGAAGAGAGAGAGAGAGAGAGGCGCGAAAGAAGTTTTCAAGAAGAGGTTCGGGGCTGTATTGTGCGAGTTATGCCGTTTCTTTAAAATGAGCGGTATTAATCAGCTGTGAAATATGGCGTAGGGAGTTTCTTTTGAACGAATCTTGGGATTTTTCTTTGTCTTTTTTATTTAGAAAAAAAAATGTGATCATAAATCTCGAATTAGAGTTGAAAAGTTCATGTTGTTAGTATGTTTTTGAATTTATGCGAGTTTGAAATTTAAATAAATAGCTTAAGTTTTGATCTATTCTGAAATATTTAATAAAAATACAGTCTTAGTGGTTTTAGTTAATATAGTTTTTGATAAGATTAACCAACCATAGAAATGAATTTTGCATTTTCAAACTGGTGAGTAAATAACTACTGCAACAAATTCTGAAACTCTGCCAAATAGAAGTTTAATACGTGAAATGAAGAATTCTAATTCACAGCGCAGCGCTCTCTTTTTGCTCCAGTTAAGCAAAGTTCAACAAAGAGCAAAAAATATTAAAACTGAGAAAAACTTGAGCGTCCACGCGTAGAATGAAACTGTATATACTATATACTACAGGCTGTAAATTTTAGAAAATAGAACGGACTCCGGGGTCGAGATTAACCCAGAAAAAGTACGGAACGAAGTGTGGAATCGTATAGTTTGAGTAAATTAAAAAGATTCTTCTCTGAATTTTCTATAAGAGTCCGGTTAACCTTCCTCATTCTTCAAATCTATAAATTTTGTTTAACTGTTTCGAGAATCAAAAAGCGATTTCCAAATGTACAGCGTATTTTCGAAAGACATTATATACAACCATTGGAAAATTCATTCGCACTTCCGCACGTAATCTTTGCTAATACGACAACACATGTAGCTCCTTAAGTTCTCGAGCATTAACTATGAGCCAGTGCCTTGGGAGACACGCACGTAGCACACGGTACACACTCGCTATATATATCGTCCCCAGCCCTCTGTGAAGTTTGTAAAGGAGTTGTTACACGTTGCTGGGTATAAAAATACATCTTATTTTTTATTCGCATTTTTAATACATCAGAGCTATATTTACGAGAAAAAGAAGGTCAATAGTTATTTATTTTTTATGCGCATTTTGAAGAGCATTCACTTGTGCTATCTTCATTATAATAGATGAAAATCTCGGGTTGCTTTGAGCTGAATATAAGGTGAGCTGATATGCCTTTGGTTGTCTCGCAGTATACCAAAACTAAATGAAAACGCAAGATATTCTTTTGAAAACTGCTTTTAACTTTGACATACGTTTTACGTCATACACACGGAATATACATACTACTTATGCAACGTATATCTCATACAAATTTAAAAAAAGCAAAAATATTAAATTTTTAAACCGGATAAATTAATGTTTTCGAGAAAAGACAATCTAAATAGATTTTAGAATTTATAATATTTTAATAATATTCTATTCTTTGATTTGTGTATATATACTTATTACAACTATAATTAAATATGTAGAATAAAGTTGCCCAGTACTGGCCCCTATTTTTCGCATCGGTACTGTGCAATTCTCCTCTATAACAATAACATGCCAAAATTTGATTTACAAGCATAATAAGAATGTTTATTCAGGAAATATAAACGTAATAAAAATACATTCAAAATAGGCCAACATTTAATGAAAAGTTCATCTTATAAAATTGAATGTATCTGTTCTTTATCTGTTGAATACAAATGCATGCAATATAACCATAAGGTGTATACTATCCAAATTTTCGAGTCTTTTCACTTTTCTTTCTATTTGTACACTTGATAAATCTAATAATATTCAACAATGACGATTACGAGCTAATTAAATGCAAAATCGGCAATAACCCAATCCCCCAACACCATCCGCACCTTGTACCCAGGAGGGCTGCCGCTGTACCGCGCACCGTATACACCTCCAGCCTTACAACCAAAGCGAGAGCAGCACCATCCTCTCCCTCTTCCTCCTACACTTCCTCCTTCCTCCTTACAACAGCCTGCCGCGCCGAAAGATCGCCTCTTACCTATGCACACGTATACACTAGAGCAACGTCGGCGGCAGCGGCGGCGGCGGCGGTTCTCGTATGCAAAAGGCAACAAGGCGCCGAGACTTAAAAGCCGGCGCAGCGGCGGCAGCTCGGGCTACCGCGCGCGCGTGCACACGCGCGGTATCATAAATCTTCGAGGAGGGAAAAGCCGGAGAGCGCGACTTTGTGCGTGCGCGCACGGTTTCCTTCGCGCAAGCGCGCGCTCTCCTTTGATTACCGCGTGTAATCGCGTTTATACGCTCTGAGAAGGAGGAGGAGGAAGAGGGATGGCGGCTGCCGAGAGGAGAAGATCGAGCTTGTAAGGTGCAGGAGGAGGTGGGGGAGGATGAGAGGGTTCGATGAATTAACAATTTATGCGCGATTTGGCGCATCGTTGGGATTTATGGGAGTTTGATTTTTGACGTGTAAGGCGAGTTTTCGTGAGAGTGGTTTATGATTTGTTTGTATAAGGGAATTTTGGTATATGGGAAAATTCACAATACTTTTAACTACAAGTAAGCGAGTATTCTTTTTTTTCAAATAATTTATTGTTGCTATTAGCTTGCTATTGCTATATCTTCAATATAAACTAGATAACGAGTCCTGTGATCGATATAAGTGTGCAACGCAAGGCGCCGCCTGGGGATGTACACAACTGTCTAAATAATTATACAC
>UXGD01006168.1:0-13003 GCA_900474315.1 Torymus auratus
GTTATATGTTTTATATTATTATTGTCCTGAACGAATTTATATTTTACTTATAGCTTGGTGGAAATCCAAAACATTTTATAACTAATAACAAACCGTTTATATTAGTAACTTGTTATAAAATGGGAATTTCTCTTCTCCAGTTTCTAGCTCCCGGTGAAACGCTTTTTCTCCCATTATATTTAATAGATTGAAAAATAGAATGAGTTTTTCGAAAGCAAACCCAAGCTTCTCCTTGAGAATTTTAAAGATATTATAGTTCACCAGTTTTGTTAGTTAGAAAATGCCTAGTAGAAGGTTTGCTGCTATGACAAGGAGTGAGAGAGGCAGAATCGGATGGACAAATAATGGTGGAAAAGTATGGATTTGATTTTCAAGAATTTCACAAAATCAAGTCCATTTAACAACCTAATTCCAAAAAAATCCCCACGACCCTTGCAATGACCCCGAAAATCCATTCCGACGCGCAAACATCCGACGCCGACACGGCATCATCATCGTCATCATTATATTCTCAAGCGTTATTGTCCTGCGAGCGAATGCGGCGCGTGCCTATACGTCGCCTTGCGTCAGCTCGCGGCTAAGCGCGCGTCCCATAAATGGGCCTACACGGCACTACCTCTCGCCCCACGCGTCAATAATTACGAGACACCTTATTCGCGACTCTCTCTCTCTCTCTCCCCCCTCCTCTAGATCCGTTTTTCCTAGTTTTTACAAGCGAGCGTGGGCGTCTAAGCGCGGCTATCGGACTTTCGATTTCGAGGTCGCGCAAGGACAGCTCTTTCTGGCTGGGTCGCATTGCTCCGAGACTTTCGTGATGTGTTGAAAACTTGAATGGGAGGTAAGCTTGCAGATCGTTTGGTATCGAATTTTGAAAATTTATAATGAAAAAAAGTAAGGGCGCCAAGTGCATAAATGATATTGTGAGTTTTCTCTGAAGTGATTTAAAATGTTTATTAATAATTTGTCTTTAATTATAAACGAATGGAGAACCAATGTAAACCAAATATAGGTTTTGATACTCGCAACAATAGTTTTTTTGGGTTTCCTCTGCGCTTAGAATTAGTTTTGCTGGGAATTCTTAAAATGTAATATAGTTGTGTGTTTCGACTGTATTATAAATATTATGAGACATAAATATTGCTCAAATGGAACATAGTAAAGACTTATTATTATTTTTTGTAATCATCTAAAAAAAGATTGTTTAAATCTACATACACTATTGCGATATAAAAATCAATTATACAAATTGTAGTAGAAATGATGTTCATTATAAAAACTATGTGACAAATAAAAGTATTCAGTACGCTGACGCAACTCTTATGTTTGCGCTAAACGAGAACGTCGGGATGAAAATTTCATAAATAAAAATTGTTTAGTATATAAAATGGCTAAATTTGCATTTCAAGCTCATTAAAACCCTAGCCTTGGATTTTTGCAACACTATGACTAATTACCATTTTGACTATATCACGCGAAAGTCTGTGGGCGTATCGTGCATCCGTATAAGTACAGAACTCTAAATTCGAATGAATTAAAAAACTGGATTTCTATGCTGAAGCAGCTAAAGCGTCAGTGTATGCGCGCGCGCTGTTCCATTATATCAGTGACGATGCGTCAAGTCGCCTTATGAAAAAAACTTGTTTGCACGGTCTATTTGTCGGAATTTCATTCAGCAGTTTTATTATTATCTATATAATTCTTAATTTAGTGGTGTACGAAAGAAACTAAGAATTTTAAAATCATTTTCAAGATACTTCGTGATGCGTAAATAACGAGCAATTTGACAAATACCTGTAGATACGAAATTATATAGAAGAAAGTATAGAAGCTGCCAAAAGCTCATTTAAATAAAAAAGTTTAATTTATTTTTATTTTAAAACGTTAAGTAGATATATAGTTAATGAAGTTGCATATATACTTTTTCATAAAAACTAAATAGAGAAAAACTACTAAGAATAAGGACAAAAAAGTTACTTGAGGTGAATTGAGCGGTCAACATATAACAAGCTCTTTACTGTTTCATTTGAAGTATATAGGTATTGAAAAAGTGCGACAAAAACAAATGAAAGAACTCTATACGATAAGAGCCACTGCATTCCAGCCTACAACTGAAATTCAACAAAAAATCCAGAAGAACCAATACCTTGGCACTACACCCTTCTTCATCTTCTATAACCAACCTTCTTACGCATAAATAAACTGTCTTCAAAATAAAAACCATATTTTTATATACAATTGAATACTAAATATATTTATTCATTACCAATCTCATAGAATTGATATTATAAAATATACATATAATTAGTCATAAAGAACATTCCAATATTTTTTTTTTTTTATATTCGAGCTTGTGGGAGCTGGAGTCGTCCGTGGCGCCGTACCGAAGTATCCTCCCTTCTTCTTTGCGGGCTCGCGCGAAAAAAGTGGAATGAAGTTTGAACGTCCCGCTCTGCATCTATATCAACTGTACAAATTCATCGGATGCGCGTATCAGCGAGCTGTGTATTACCGGGAGAATTGGCGATTGTCGCTGTGCCGGCGCTTGCCGACCTGTCGGAAGGTGTTGGTGCGCTCGTTGCGTCGTCCAGCGTTGGGCTGTTCGCCGTTGAGGGCCTTGAAGTAGCCGTAGCCGCCACCGCCGAGACGCTTTCGTGGCCTCGAGTCCTTGCTCACTCCCACTTCTGCGATTACTCGTTAAGGAAAATAGTCACGTGTTGTAGGTGTAGGTGGAAGAGAGAGATAGAGAGAGGCCTTGGGAAAAGATAAAGTTGCGAATATATAGTTGAAGTAAGGTGAGGGTGTATGGTTACGATAGGTTTGCGCTATGTACTTGGTAGGTTAATGTGGAGTAGTTGTAGGTTGAGTTGCGTGTTGAAAGTGGAAAAAGGCTTAACCCGTAAAGTTATCGTCGATTAACCAATACCAATTGACAATTTTAAATTGCACATGACGGAAAAATTTTCTGATAATTTGTATGTAAATTTCGGGCATACATGAATTGTTTTTAAACTACCACAATTTATAACAAAATTTTTAAATAAATTCAGAAAATTTTTCTCAACGTTAATATATCTACTTCATCATTTCATAAACCATTACACATTTTCATATTGTTTTTTTTTTTTGCAAAAGGATACTCAGATCAACTGCTGGTGGCACAGTGAAGCCGAAAGATTTGGCGACCTTGACCAGGTCCAGGGTCTCGACGTCGAAGATCTGCTTGAGATGGTGCGAGTCGTAGGCCCGCACGTAAGCCTTGAACGCCTCCTTCGCCGACATGTTTAGGAAGTAGTTTTTCGATATCAGCTTCTCCATCTAGAACACAACAGGCATTATAATAATAATTATTAAATATTGTAAACAAATTTTAAGAATATATTTAACAACAATATTTAAATGAACCTTTTACACATTTTTTTTGTTTGTTAATTTTGTAAGTCAATATAATTTTTATCATGTTTGTTATTGAACAACATGGTATCAGGTCAAAGAAGTATTTAGAAAAAAAAAATGCGCTATAATTTTTTCCAGTTCCCGATAAATTTGATTTTATATATTAAAACAGACGAGAAAGCAACAAAACAAGATATTTCTACAAATCACAATGAAACAGCAACATCTTCACCGCTAAATATCCGAAACGGCTTTTTACAATCTCCTAAAAATGAATCACAAATGCATACCATTATCCCAAGCCACGTTCGCTCTGCCTCTCCATATATGCTCGCGCAAGAAGATCGAAACGCGCGTGTCAGGACACGAAATCTCAGAAAGAAAATGACGTCTCTTTCTCTTGGCTTCCTTCCTTCATTCACATTATAGCTTATATACGGGACGTTATATGCCCTCGCGTTTATGAATGGGGCGTTTCAAAACCACGCGCCGTAGTCGCCGAGACATATTTCTATATGCGCGCCTCGGGCGAATTTCTCTCTCTAGTGTGCGTGTGTGCGTGCGAGCGAAGAGTGCGTTACTCTTGATTTGCGTAACCATCATGTACCTATAGCAGGCTACTTGCGCGCAGTCTATTCCATTAGCGCGGGAAACCGAGAAGCGGGACGCAGGCTTTGCATTCTAATGGCCGCGTGACATTTTTCCAATTCGTTTTGCACATGCGTACTTATATGAAATATTACAAATTGGAAAGCGTGCGAGAGAGCGCAGTGACGGATCTATGAGCGCAAAGTCGTCTTATAGATGTAGATGGTTTTTATGTACATTTTGTAGATTTAGTTTTCCATTTTGTGGATTGTATGTGTTATAATTTTAAGTTTAAATCAACGAGAACTTGTTTCAATTTGCTTCAATTGGACTACATACATTATACTTGACATGTGGTGTAGTTTGGGAGTTCACATTTATTTCTACTTGATTCTGAACCTCATTATGATGTTGACTATATACGCGTTATTGCATATACAAGAAAACATTGTAACCACAGTTTGAAAAAACGCATTTAATCTATACACGGACTGGAATTTGACAATGGAATTTCACAAGATAGATATTTAAAAAGTAATTCTATTTTAATTCAGGACAAGCATCTGAAAATCCAACAAAGAACTGCAAAAAAAAACGAACATTCTATCACTAACACGACCATCTTGACCATGATAACCCATTTCTTTTAATTTACATACCGCAATCATTGATGAGAGCTATGCACCAATGACTTATCAATCACAAAGCCGCAGCTCCACAATGTCAGACAACCTGTATATCCGAGCGGGAAAACGGTTTTCTTCACCGTCCGCCAAACGGCTCGTTCTCTTGGTACGCAGGCATCGTATACGGACCCGGAATCGCGAATGAGTATAGCTCTCGCGCTGCGTGTATAATACAACAGGTATATAATATGTACGACGGACGTATTTTGCAGCTGAGCGCAGAGTGGCTTCATCAGCAAGCGAGCCGCGTCGCGGACGGCGAAGAATTTCTATGGTACGTGCGGGTTGAAGGGTTACGAGGGTTTTGTGCGTTTTATGGTGGTAAAGTTGAGGTACTTTTTTCGATTTAAATTTACGGATTATCGTTAACAAAAGGTAGACTGAATAATTGAATGGATAATTGTTATACTAATAAACTAAGAATTCAGAGTTTCTTTAGGCTGTAAAGATTAGTTTTTAAATATATATGATATCGGGGTGGTGTTATTAGAACGAAACTTTATGCCAACACATAGGTATACTTTTAAATACGAAGTTAGCCTTGGCGACGATAAAGAACGAGAACACTATGAACAAAAAAACTAGGCGAAATTTAAAATGTGGAATAATCTCCAATAAATAATAATGTAGTTTCCACGTGTTTGACATTCTCTTGAATAATCATAAAAACTTAAATATTCTTTCTCAACTGCATCGATCCAATTTCTTTACTATACCCCTTTCTACCGAAAAATGTTACCCAAATACCAAATCGCTTCCAAATCTCGCACGACAGATCAATTATTCCCGCATAGTCTCGCACGACATCAAGCTTCGGCTCAATGAGACAAGCTGCGGGATCGTATTTACGAAGAAACGACACAGCCAAGTAGCGCGAGGATCGGCGGCCGTATAACGCGAAATGGGAGTGGTGCGCGACGGGCATGATTCACGCTCGCGCGTGGGTGGGATATTTCTCCTCTTGTGTGTGTGCGCGCGCTGCCGTCGTGTGTTCTCTATATTCTTGCTGGCATGCCCGCCTTTGACGCGCGTATACGAGCCAGTGCAGATCTCGGTGAAACGCGATTTCGCCTTCGTTTAAATGTCGGTGATTGAGACATGGGATTTCTTTCGGAATTTTGGTGCACTGAGAAAAAAAGTTTTGGAAAAATTACTGGGCATACTGTCTGGTAATGATTGTAAAAAACAAAAAAAAATGACCATACTTTACAGTAAATTTTCCTATATTTCTATAACAAAATTTCTTATAAAGTATATGGTAATCTTTTGGGTTTTCAGAGGGGTAGCCTTACCAGAAGGTATGGTCATTTTTACAAGTTTATGAATAATTTTTATTTAACTTGTTTCTCAGTGTGGGCGGAATGATGCTTATGGATTAGAAAATAAACGACGTGAAAGAAGGTAATATTTTTTTCTTAAATTATTAAAATAATCTCGGTTGATTCTGAAACTATTGATGTAAAAAGTTGGTTATTCGTTCAAAGAATTATAGTCGTTTGATCAAAGTTCTAATGCAAAGAGCAGATCAACAATCATTCGTAATAGTAAAAACTGACACTTATTTACAACTAAATAAACTGAATAATAAAACCATCAATGAAGTTGAATTTACATTCAGAACTATAATCAAAAACGGCATTCGTGATTCGTCTTTGATTGGCATTACGAAAACGCGTATCGATAAAACCAATAAACGAAAACCACATACAATTACGCACCCCTTTTCCAAGAAAAATGTCACACTTATATGATAATTTTGCCTTTGATTTTTCGCAACGCCCTCCGCATGATTTGCGCAAAGAATTACGTCTCATTCGTCTACATTTGTGGAGGATTTAATCAGCGATCGCGCCGCGAGTCAATTGTCGTGCATGTATGTTTTCGCAATATTATGGTAAATCACCAATTGCATTGTGCAAGTGCCGCGGAACGCGCGCGGTTTCTTCGCGATTTTTCATAATTCTTTATTATTACACGCAATCTCGTGCTGCGCTTTCGTTTTCGTAATTGACATCGTATAATACAAGGATTTATATTCCTCCTTCATTAATTAAAAATCGTAACCACTCTACTAATACATTCGCCTTATTCTTTACTTAAGAATTATCCTAATTAAATGAAAATCAATCGACACAACTTATCATAAATAACGCAGAACTTTCTCAACGAAAAGCAACTCAACGAGTAAACAATGCCATTAACAAAAAAAAGCTTTATATCCACGATTATATGCGACTAAATTACAGAATTTTACAACCACGCGCTAACGAATTGTGCGTGCAAGAGTCATGCCACGTACATTCTTTTTTTTTAAATCACCGGATAATATCGAAACCCCTGCGCGCTCTATTAAAGCGAATTCGCCAATTTGTTAAGCCGAAAGAGAGCCGAGCGCGATGCTCCCGTTACGGCGAAAGGAGGAAAAAAAGGAGAAAGGGATAAGTAAGAGCACCGGGCGAATTTAGTGTATATAATGATGGCTTTTTGTCACTTCGATTATTTTCCTTCTCGATGATACGATTTTGCGAGGACGGGTTTGCGTTTTGACATGTCTTTAAATTTTAGAAGTCTTGTGTTGGACTTTTGATATCGTTGTTTTTAAACGCTCAGTGTAAGATCGGTTTAAAAGTTTTCCGCAGGAATTCGTATATAAGTTAATCAAAGTAGTAATTTGATAAAATTATGAACGGTTTTTTTGGTCGAGTGTTTTATTATTTATATATGTATATATAAGGTTGTAAATCTGTTCTTGTACGTTTTATAACCGAAGTTTATTATTTTATCATATTTATTAAAAATGAAACATTTTATTCCAGTATTCTTACGGCTTGAATGCACTTGTTTCACATGTACATGTAATTTTTATTATTTTTATTTCATAAAATCTAAAACTTATGCAAAATAAAAATAACAACAATCACCTACGTTTACGCCATCGAAAACGAAAAGAAAAAAAAAACTAAATTGATACCGACGAAATTACAATATACCACTCGAATTCGAATCAACGCAGCGACGTATGCGTAAGCAATTGCGAGGCGAGATTGGTTCCTTTAAAATCGAAGGCCTCGAAGGCTCTGCATTAACGCCGCATCAATTAGGGGGGAAATCTGCGAGAGGTCAATCAACCGCGACGACTTGTTGCGATCCTCTCTTTCTCTTTCTCTCTCTCTGATGGTTGCCTCGTTCGTTCTTCCGCACACGTACCAGTGGTTTACGTGGGTATATTAAAAGTGAGAAGAATTCAAGATGTCGGTGCAGAGATTTTGAAGGTTTTCTTTCATTTCTTACATATACATCGTTGTTTGTGATTTTTTAATTTTCTATTAAAGTTATTGGCTGAATAAATAATTTTTAAGTTATAGATTCAAGTAATAAAACGACCAAAAAATTAGGGCTCAAAAACTAATTTTCTCAAACTGTCTTCCATCTTTCCCAAACCATTTTCGTGATACGCACTTTCAACTTTGGATTTCCAAAACCGTGATTCAACAAACCCAATCGTAAATCTGGAAAACTTTCCCAAATACCCCTCCTGCCCTATCAAGCGCTTTCCCAAACAAACACTCGTAAACCTCCACCGCGCGCTGCTTCCTTTTCGAATACCGATTAATATTTGCTCTGCTGCTGTTGCTGATGCGGGGGATAAACAACAATTTATTAAACGGTCGAGCGAGTGCGTATCCTTCCACTCGCGACGATGAAGAACAAGAAAGAGAGAGAAAGAGAGAGGGAGAGAGTACAGTTACCATCTCTCAGTGTCAAGGGTAGCCAGAGGCTGTTGCTGCCGATGTTGCGTCACCGAGCAGCACGCCAAATATGGGCCCTTCCACGGTCCTCCTTCCGCTCACTCGGCGCGCATATGAAAGCGGCTTTCGACCATCACGATGACACTTTGAGCATATCCCCCTCTCTCTTTGCACGTGGCGACAGGAATTTTCGGTGATTTTTAATTCGACATTGGTGTTTTGGGGAGTTTGAAAAGTTGGATTGATACTGTAGAAAAATCGATGCAGGGGAACTAATTATAACGGTAGATGAGCCGAATTATTATTTATTACTTAATGAGAAACCATTAAATAATATATGAAAATTTAGTGTGCCACAGGTTCCTACCATATCGACATCATATTTTTAAGTTTTATTGTTATTTTTTTTTATTTTTATTTTAGTAACCGTTTTAGAAAAAAGCCATATTTGCAAGGAGATAGCCGGAAAATGCATATTTGTAAATTGAAGCCATTGCATATTTATTAGATTCTTTTATTTTTATGTTTACGATTATTTTTTTTACTATTTGTTAATATTTTTTTGTTTCCTCTTTTATCGGTGGAACATGTCAAAATAATTAATATAAATAAGAGAATAATGATTTGCGTCTTAAATAAATTCACTTGACCCGCGTAATCCTCTAATAAGTACATTCTACGAAGTTTTGAGACCAAAAAACGACGACACCTTCATTTATTTTTGGAACGAAAATGAACGAAAATTAACCAAATTTCGTTCCAAAAATAAACAAAGGTGTCGTCGTTTTTTTGCCTCGAAACTTCGTACAATGTTGTATTACAGCGTTACGCAGGGCAACTGAAATTTTTCATGGCGTAAATCATTATCCTTTCATTTATATTAATTATATTAACATGTTCCGTCGATAAAACAGGGTTAGTGGTAAAGTAGGACGATTACACCACCGTTTAGAACCACGTATTTCTTGCTCGATCTCGGAGGTCACTAAATCGCCCTTTATCTGGAATAGTTTGTGAGAATACCTAATAAAAAATAGATAAAATGAAATACTATCAATACGGTAGGGATCACACATCACCCTATCATATCCTCTCGGTATTTTATTTTTTAAGACACTTTTCGTTTATAAAAAGAGTCAAAAGTATTTTTTTACTACTATTTTCAAGATAGTAGATGTCATCGTCAACTAATATAATCAACGATCTCAATTTATATAGTATCAATTTATTTATCAAAGAATAAATTATAGGATGTCATTACTAAAATTACCTAGTGCATCATTTTGCACACACCAAAACTGCATACATATACCTATAAAGTGAAAATCACAAACCAAAACCAAAACAAAGCGATTCAAACCGTACAATCGTTTCCGATCGTCTTTTAACGATCATTCCTGGAAAGAAAGCACCGTTGTTGACGCACGAGAACGCACGTGCTCGATACCCCCCTTTGCGCGCGTGCATGCGGCAGTGGACGACGCGTCGATGCAATTTTCACCGTTGCTCCGCGCTGCAGAGGCGATTAATTTATACGGAGTCGTTAACCAAGCGGCGACGATTGGATGACACAATCGGAGATTTAGAACAATGATTTTGACGAGCTAGAGGGCACGAATCCAGGGCTGGGTTCGGTTGGCCTTGCTTGAATAATGGGGGGGCCTTTGTCGCGATCGAATTCTTATATTTGACTCGAGTTTTATTGATGAAACAGGGTAGATTGTATGCAGATTATTTATTTTTTTTGCTTCTGCGTTACTTTTGTTTTTACCGATAGGTAGTATTTGATGATTACTTTATATGAGTAAATACCAGCATAAATAGTAATCTTTGGTACTAATTGGCCTATGAAGTGTAAGCATATTGAAAAAAAAAGCTACGACTTACCTGAAGTTGAATATCGGAAATTTTATTCCATGAAAACTCGAATTCGTTTACGGGGACACGGGCTTGTTTCAAATATCGAAGAAATCCGAGCTCTTCTGGACGTAAAATAAGTAAGGCATGGCCACTGCTGCCTTCTCCACGAGCTGTTCGACCGACTCTGTGAATGTATTCCTGTAAATTAAAAATGAGGATGAAAAATGTTTAATAATAAAGAATTCAATTTTTATTCAAAATCTACATGTCAAGTTTTGCTTTACCTTTGGATCATCTGGAGGATCATACTGAACAATCCAATCTACATCAGGGATGTCAAGACCTCTGGCAGCTACATCAGTACATAACAGAATACCTGTCTGAGCATTACAAAATTGGAAGAACGTTGTTGTTCTTTTTGTTTGCTTTTGTTTTCCCTGAAATACCAACATATAACATTAATTTACACAGTGTTTATTATTATTATAAATTAAAAAATTTAAAGCATAACTTACGTGAATACTCATAACAGGTAAATCTATATAATTTAGAAGCTCATGATGATATTTGACAGACATACAAGAACTGAAGAAGACCATGACTTTCTTATTTCTGTTTTTCTTTAAAAATGTGAATAATAAAAGAAACCGTTTTTCACTAGGACAAGCAACGTAGCCTTGCTCTAAACCTTCTACTGTAGCTTTTTCTTTTTCATCGTCAACACCAACATAGAAGGGTTCTTTTTTCAGAGCTAGCATTGTGAGTGCTTCAGTTTTTTTCGTTTGAGTAGCACTAAAAAGCATTGTTTGTCTTCTTTCTGTAATAAAAATATAAAATAAATTAAATATTATATTCTATATGTTGATGTATAACATAAGATAATTTTGAAACTGAATTTTACTGACTTGGCAAAATATTGATGATTTGCTTAAGTTCCTCTTCAAAACCAATATCAAGAATCCTGTCAGCTTCATCAATAATTAGACACTGAAGATTTTTGTACAAGAAATCAGGTGTGTTTTGTAAATGATCAAGCAATCTTCCAGGAGTTGCTACAATAATGTTTACACCCTTTGCCAATTTTTGAGCTTCAGTTTGCCTACTTGCACCACCCATTAATAGACCATATGTGTGATAATGATATTTCATTAATTCTTTTAATACACCAAATGTTTGCATTGACAATTCACGTGTTGGAGAAATTATTATGCAACCAGTTCCTAAAAATTATTCATTAAAATTAGTTATTTCATTTAAATCTAAACCCAGAAATACAAAATCATCTATATACATACCATTTCTTGGCATAAATTTAAGTTTATAAATAAGTTCAACAGCCGGAATAAGGAAAGCCAATGTTTTTCCAGAACCAGTTTTGGCTGCACCAACAAGATCCCTGCCTTCAAGCAGTGGAGGTATTGACTTAGCTTGAATTTCTGTCATATGTGTAAAACCCATTTCTGCAATACCTTTCAAGGTACTTTCACAAACTTTGTCTTTGAGAGTAGCAAAAGATTTGTCGTTTGTAATTTCCAACCCAACAGATGAACCTGGTACTACAAAATCGAAATTAAAACAATTATTTATTTAAAATTTATTCATATATAGATTTAATAAAAAAATAATACACACAGCATTCTGTAGGATCCTTTTTGGGTTCTTCTTGTGAATCAGAATCATGAGAATCTTCATCCTGGTTTTCTGCATGATCATCACTTTCATCATCTTGTTCATTTTCTTCTTGTTCTTCATTGTTTTTTTTTTCTTGTACTTCCTCATTACTAACTTCTTTATCTTCATTCTTTTTTAGTTTTCCTTTATTCTTCTTCTTTTTCTCTGTAAAAAAATAAATAATATAAATAATGTATTATTAATTATATAATATCGCTAAAAGAATTTGTAATTAGTTTCAGAAACTAACTTTTAACAGGTCCATCTTCAACATTTTGTCGTTTGATCCCTACTTTCAATTTGATTTTCTTATTTGCTTCTTCATTTTTTGTGAGTTCTTCACTCGCAATATCTAAAAAAATAAATTATTTGCTGTATTATGTTTAAAATGATTGTTTATATAAAATAAATCGGCAATCACTGACAATAATATACATTTGTTTGTACTTTTCTAACCTATAAAACTGTTAGTTAATAGTAACATACCGTTTTCCTTTTGGGCTACTCGGTCTTTCAACACTTTCAACTTATTCTTCTCTCTTTTTTTTATTTTTCGCATCAACACTTTATCTGGCACAGACATCTTTATAACAATTACTATACAAACAAATAAAAAATATTTTAAACTTCCATGTGCTTACGAGTTTACGACCGCCAGCTGAAGCTGAACACGCGCTGACACGCTGTTCCAATTCTAAAACGACCCGCCGCGACCCTACAAATGGACCAGATTTGGAAGTGAAACAAAATAGACCATTTACAAATAAAAACGATTGGATTGTAATTATATATGGGCACTAATTTAAAAACTTAAAGAATTCCATGTAAGAATATAATAAAGAAACAAAACAATACATTTAAAACGATTAATAAAACCTTTTAATTATTTTAAAAATCACTGAATCACATGATTCTGTCGTCTTATTTCTCAATTTCTGAGGGTGAATCTAGAGAAGCGAGAAGCGCATGCGAGCAGTGTACTGTAGCCAATCACAGCTTGACTCGAGGAGAAGCAAAGAGTGTCTACCGCTCGAAGTGAGCTGTGATTGGCTACAA
>UXGD01006169.1:0-13000 GCA_900474315.1 Torymus auratus
GCGATATTCGACGGGACTTACTCATGAATTTTACTAATCATTCAAATTGAACTGAACATTTCTTTAATACAAAGAAGTCTACAACTAGTTATGAAAAAAAAATTGTTATTAATTATCACATGCGGATGGAATAAAAAGTTTAATCAATCAAAGAAAACTTTATCATAATTTAGATCTTATTATTAATGACTCGTAATAATAACATTATTTACGCATAGAAAACTTACTAAGATGCACATAAGAAGTATAATTCTTGAATGGATACCGAAGTTATGCCGGTAGATAAGGAAAGCTCCGGAATCCATAAGAAATCTGACGATTTCTTCACTCTAAACAAATAATACAAAACATTTGATTTCTGTCACAATCAATATGGTATGATATATCAGTAATCTGGAAAGGTATTCTTATTTAATGGTGCAACATAACAGTTTAAGTAGTCTCTTTAAAACCTTCATCCAAGAAGCATTGACATTTTGTAAAGTTATCCCGTTAACTTTAGTAATAGATTTTAAAATTAAAATAGCAACTATTTTTACAATGAGACTAGTATTTTCTAGTATTATATTTTTCATTAAATTATTCATAACACTAAACGTTTGCAATGCATTGCCTACTAAAACTTATTCACAGTTACGCGAGAATCTTATTGAAGCTGAAGAAAAATTGTCGTTCGGTGGAACCCTAAAATTACGTGGCGATGAGATTATTGCGAACAGGTGTTTGATGACTGCAAAATTCAGCGAAGTTGACGAAGGTATTATATCAACAACATTAATAATTTCTCTAACAAAACTACTTCTTGACACTCCATTAAAGTAAATGGATTTTTTATTTATAATATAAAAGCTTACAAGAGTCCATGGAAATTTTTACCTGCAAAAAAATTCCTTGACGTTCGAGAGCAAATAGAACGGTCGGAAGTTTTCAAAATCATTCATCGAATGCCGAAAGGCGCGGTTCTCCACGCTCACAGTACCTCCATCGGATCTTTGGATTTCCTAATAAAAAATACTCTTCATTTGCCAAACCTCTATATTTGTTTTGATAACGGCAACATAAGATTTCATTTCTTTGAGAAACCGACAAAAGAATGTACATGGAAACTGCTAAAGGATGTCCGAAAGAATGACCCATCAATTGATTCGAAAATTAAGTACGTAGGCTTAGATGCTGATAGATATTTAAAAATTAAAAACAATTCTGTAATCATCATTTTTTTTCATTTTTGTTAGAAAAAGTTTAACGTTATTAAGTACACATTCGGGAGTTGAAGATAGTATTGACGGTGTTTGGAACCAATTTCAAGAGATCTTCTACATTATTAAAGGATTAATAACTTATAGGTAGGGAGACATATTTTTGGTGAAAAAATACAAAGAAATTTTAAACAGAATAACAAAAATGTTCTTTCGATCATGTTTTTTTTTATTGATGTAAATATATGGATGTTTTCTAGACCTGTCTTCGAAAAATATTTTTATCAAGCTATGCAGGAAATGCATGATGACAATGTTATGTACGTCGAGTTTCGTGCATCTTTTTCGCCGTTATACGAAATCAGTGGAACGACGTACGATCCGGTGAACGTTGCCATAATTTTCAAGGAAGTAGTTGATAGGTAAGTTAATATATTTATTTTTCATACTGAATAGGCGGTCAGCACGTGCCAAAAGCGTTATTGTAGATATGAACATATTTTTCATCTTATTGCTTAACGATATAAATATAGACTTACATTAATTTTTTTCATAAAAAAAAAGAATGATTAGCTTAATACCAAATATTGCTTAAATTTAGTAAATTTCATATATAAAATAAATTAAGCTAAATTAATAAAATAAAATAAAGTTTTTTAGTCAGTTATATAACACGAAACTTATTGTTATAGTGTTAGTACCTCAGTATAGTTAATTATTTTAGTGCTGAAAAAGATAACTGATTTAAAAAAAAATGGTATACGAATTAGCCCTACTCTCCCCTACATATATATTTACAGAGTGCAATCACATGCATCCCGTAAAATTCAAAGCGAGAGACAAGTTTCTTATGTGAATGTCTCTAAATCGTCTTTGTGTCCTATATTAGTTATATTAGTCTGATATTTTAAATTTAGACAATAAGTAAAAAAGTTTAATAAGTGTCAAAAATACCTTTTGACAGATTTACAAGAGCTCATCCAGGATTTATCGGCGCCAAAGTTATTTACTCGCCAAACAGAAAAATCTCACAGGAAATTTTCGACAACTACGTAAAAATTTACGGAAACCTGAAACGCGCGCTTCCCGATTTCGTCGCTGGATTCGATCTTGTGGGACAAGAGGAAAAAGGACAAAGCCTCTTAAACTTCGCAGAAAAGTTGACGGAAGTGGGTAAGGAGGCGTCATTTTTCTTTCACGCTGGCGAGACTAACTGGTACGGCCACAGCGCTGACGATAATCTAATCGACGCGGTGCTGCTGAATACTAAAAGGATCGGCCATGGGTAATTATCAACCTTGTATTATCTGTCACTTAAATCTTTGAACTTTCAAAAATGCTTCTTTTGTTTAACAGTTATGCACTAATAAAGCATCCAAAACTTCTCGACATTGTGAAAACAAGGAAAATCGCCGTCGAGCTGAACCCAATATCCAACCAAGTTCTGGAGCTCGTGAAGGACATGCGCAACCATCCAGCTAGTTACCTCTTCGCCGAGAATTTCCCGGTGGTTGTGTCAAATGACGACCCGAGCTTCTGGGGCGCGACTGGCTTATCATACGACTTTTACGAAGCCTTTGTTGGCATTATGTCGCGCGAGGCGGATCTTGCAGCGCTGAAGCAGCTCGCGATCAACTCGATCGAGTACAGCGGATTGAATAGTAAAGAGAGGAAGAAGGCTTACACTGTTTGGGAAAAGGCGTGGGAGATATTTGTTAGGTACTTGGCGCACGAGCACAAGTGCGTCATCGGCAAAACGACGTATTAGTTTAGAGCAATTATTTTTTTTTTATGTAATGTTATATATTTAATTTTTTAATAAAAACAATGACAAAAGCTGACTTTTTTTGATGTATACTTTACGACTTTAAAATTACTTCAGAAGTTGCTATTACATTTAACATTAATAAATTAAAAATAAATCTATACTATTAGTATTAGAAACTTAATGGATTAGAAAAGTAATCAAAGCTGTAACCGGAATTAACGTAGCCGCTAGAGGTGTGGCTGGGCGTTTTCGTAAAAAGTTTACAGAGATGATAACAATGGAATATTAAGTAGAATATGTATTAGATATCACTTCATATGCGCAATATATTATTTAAAAAAATTAAGCTATATACTCAGGTGCTATCAGACATTTAATCTAAAATTTCTACATGTAATTTTGAAACAATCGGAAAATTATTTATTTTAAGAGGTGTGTGACTGACGTATTATTTATTCTCATTGTAATATTTGTCTTTAAATATTAGATTTAATTTTCTAAGTTTAATTTTTATTATTTCATTTCACTTTATGACTTTTTGATATTTGAGTGTTTTATTATATGCTATTCTACCTCAGACTAGTAAAAGTAATGACGTATTTTCGAATATTCCGGTTGTTTTACATTTTTTTTTCTACAACTCAACGAAAATAACGTATGATGCATACAAAATACTCGGCGATGAATTCAATGATCATAGTTAAAAGTTATTGTTTTATAATACTATTGATATTTTTTCATACACTCACAACCATTGTTCGAATTTTGCTGTCAAAAGTTAGTAGTTATAATGATTATAAATTTACTAGATTTAAAATCTACTCGGACTTGAATTAGAAAATCAATACTGTTTTTTCAAGTGTTAATAGAATAGTGTAATCAATGTATAAAAGTATTACGAATCAGACTTCATAGTTGATTTCTAAGGGTAATATTTGAGAGACAAACTTTGATATCACATTTATTAATAAATACACCCCGTAGGTCTAGACGAGAAGATGAATAAATATCAAATAAGTCCATTTATTCCATTAAGCAGTTAAGAGGTGTTTCTTTGTATATATCAATGCTCATATTAATTTTATAACAATACGGAAATAGTAGGTGGATATTAAAGAACGGAATTTTTCTTATGCATATGAAACACAGGATACAACATTTAAATTAATTGTACGAAAGGTATAATTAATACAAAAATAAAACTGAAGAACGTGTTTTGCGAATAATTGAAGATAATTAATGAACTTTTTTATGAATTGAGAAATATTATTAACATTTTTCATCGTACATGTCATTTTAGATTAAAATTAAATCTTTCATGTGAAAAATGCCGCCGACGCTCTACAACTGATTAAACACATAAGACTTCCTATTATACGCTCTCGACAAACAATTATGGGAAACTATTGAACAAAATGCTTAATCTGCTAACTTTCATGCTTATTCCAACCAGTTTCGCATGTTTAAACTCGATAACAAAAAACGTGATGCTCGAGCGCAATAAATAGGTGTCTGGGGTATACGTCGATCCTACTTTTTTGCGAGTACCACACGAGTCAAGGTGTTCATTAGTAATCATGGAGTTTTCAACGCGAGAGTTTTTGAATCTTTTTCTGTGCACCTTATTGATTGCCAATTGCTGCAATGCTGTCCCGGCGAAAAGTTACATGGAACAGCGCAAAGAGATGATCGAAAGCGAGAAGAAGTATGCTTTCGGCGCCAATCTAACGCTGCTCGGGGATGAAATCCCTGCTAATCAGTGTTTGATGGCTGCAAAGCACAAGGAGGTTGACGATGGTAAGTTAACACTTTACATTTTTCTCTTAGTTATTATTAACGAATATGGACTCGTACTTTTCAATAAATTGATAATTAGTGTCATGATTTGGTAACCAGCCAATGTAAAAAGTGATTTTTGGATAAAATAAAATCCTACCAAGTAACGAGGAAAAATCGATTATTTTGTCGAATATATCATCATCGCCTTTACAAATATTGTTTGTAGAAACAAATTTTGAAAATTAATTTATTTATGAATTTTTGAAAATTAATTTCAGATACATTAAGCTTAAAAATCTATTTATTTTTTATTTTTATTTGCTCTGGGTTTTTTTTTTTTTTAATTTTCTGGTGGATTCAATATAAGTAACTGTCTGGTACTTATAATTAGACGACTATCTTGCCCAACATTCGTTTGGATCCGTCGAAATTTCGCTGAGATAATCAAGAAACTGGAGTGCATACGGACTCACAGACATACATCCCTGAAAACCCTTAAAATGCACTCATTTTGTGTGAAAAATAGTTTTTATATGTATATTAAATTGTTGGTTTTTAAAGTCCGACAATTCTCGCTCTGGTGAAATTATAAGGCTCTTCTGAATAGCCGTCATGCCTAAAAATTATCTATTTAAATAATGTTTTATTCTAAATATTTAATATCAAAATCGATGTTATGCCTATTTCTTATCTTTGAACAGTCCTCTATCACGCTATCGTGATAGAAATTTCGAAAGTGCACTCATTTTCTTGAATCGACACATGAAAAAACGCTAAAACTTCATTTTTTCAACATTTTCCAGGAATAATCACCTATCTCCAGTGATTCCCGGAATAACCACGTAACTCCACTTTTTTTTTAGAATAATTCCCGGAAAAACCACGTAACTCCACTTTTTTCCATTCAATTTCACTTTCCCTATAAGAGAAACAGATGATGTGTCTTATTCTTATAAATATGTTTTGAGAAGAGTACACAGATTTACCCCTACTAGTTTCCGTGAGCGATAATTCATATTTAGTAATTCATATTCATGTATAGTTAGCGAAAAAACAATATAATTGCCATTGAGACCGGAAGAACCACCTAACTCCACTGAAATTTTTGGTTATTCCCGGTATAACCACCTAAGTGAAAGTCGATTTCTAAGACACGAATGACACAAAATATGTTATTTAGATTACTATTCACAACCACTGCAGTGTTGCATTTAATCTCATTTGTCTTGAGTTATAACACCGATGCGAAACTGCGAAACTAAAAACTCGATTTTCTCGAAATAATGAAAAGTGGAGATAAGTCGTTATTCCTGGAAGCCACAGAATTATACTCTTAATATCTGCTATTATAAAAGCTGTAACATTTTAATATATTCCTGTTCGAATGAATTATACATAACTTTTCCTAGTATGACTAACATAACAATGATTGAAGACCGATTGTAATGGAAATGACACATTTTGTGATACCTGATATGATGACTTAATTACCGCATTCATAATTTAAACGGTTCTAAAATTAACAAGTCTACTAATACAAATGCGTGTGACAACATTGCACAATGGCACCAAGAATAAAAGAAAGAGTAATTCATCGTGCGAGCAAAGTGACGTAAAAGCCGTGTAATAATGAGGAAGTTCTCTCGAAAGACGAAAAAACGGCGCCTGTGTATCTACTTGATTTCGTGCGCGCGAGTAGACAAGAATGCGTTTCAAGAGGCTCCAACGACATGAGCTAGAAAGTGCGCAAATAGAAACTGTGCGCGCGTTTTCTCTTTTTAGACCTGCTATTAAAGTTTGTCTAAAAGTAGATTACAGAATTAATCACGTAATGTTGAAAAGACGTATTTTTCGCGAGAAATAGCGTTGTCACCCTATCACTGAAATTTTTTTCAATACTTAATAATAAATACGCGGTAAAAAGGTTGCTTCGAGTAACAAAAAAATTGATTGTTCAAATTGGTCAAAAACCACAGAACCAAAAGTGATAATATAACCATCAACGTAGTTTGGTTAAAAATAAGATATAGTTTTATTGGTTAAACTTTTGGTACAAATAATTGGTAGTAGCTATTGCAAGTTAATAACATCATCCAAATTTATAGGAACATTGACTATTTCTACTCTTGGAAAACCTATTTTTTTTCGTTGAAGCACCAACAAGATCGAATGCTTACAAAAATTTATTTGTAGCTTCAAATAACGATAGGCTAGTAAGTGTAACAATATAAAAACAGTTGGCAGAACTACCACTTGTTTGTTAATCTAACTATTCGTTTCTGTTCTGTGCTTTTTAACCAACCGAATGGTTAGGACAACAAATCATTTGTTTCCCATGTATAATAATGTATCTTTTTCTAAAGCTTTCCAGCATCCAATGACATTCCTACCCGCGAAAAACTTCCTGTTCGCTCGCGAGGGCATCGAGCATTCGGAGGTCTTCAAGATGATCCGGAAAATGCCGAAGGGGGCGCTTTTCCACGCCCACAGCTCGTCCATCGTTACCATAGATCACATCATGGAGCATATAAGTTACGAGCCGCATTTGTACGTTTGCATACAAGATAATAAAGTTAATTTCAAGTTTTTCAAAACGCCGACCAGTGATTGTCCGTGGAAATTGTTGAAAGATCTACGTGAGAAGGACACGGGCATCAATGAGGAGATAAGGAATTATTTGGTGATGCTGCAGGCGGAGCGCAACGATATCAACGATGTCTGGGACGAGTTTGAAAATATTTTTGCTGCTATTTCCGGACTGATTAGATACAGGTGAGACAATCAGATTGTGAGTTATTAGTAGGTAATTAATAACGATACCATCAAACTTTTATGAAAGCTAAGAATTCCAAAAAATGTTAAATTAGTTATATCCAGTATGATATATACCTTATCATAATTCTTTACAAGACTGCAGCACATGAATTTTATAAATATCCAAAAAGTTTAGCAGTTAAAATGTTGAGAAATACTTTCACATTCATTGAAGCCTACCACACTGTAAATTAATTTTATGACAAGTGCTGGTAAATTGGTAGCTTTTTATTTATTTTGGTGTAGACATTTTGGGGCCTTTTTAATTCCAGCCCAAAAAAAATCACATTTCAATATGTTTATCATGTTTTCCTCAGACCTGTTTTTGAGAAGTACTTCTATGCAGCGATGCAGCAGCTTTACGACGACAACGTGATGCTCATGGAAATTCGTACTTCTTTGGGAGCCCTGTATGAACTGAATGGCACTACTCTCGACGTGGTCCAAATTACTAAAACATATAAAGAAGTATCTGATCGGTGAGTTGGCAGCGTAATATTACTTTTGTTTATTAATTATAATTGTAATCTACAACGACAGATGTGTTCCGAATATAAATCAATCTTTTATTGAATAATAATATCTCATCGTACGATTATTATATCTATATATTTCAACTAAAAAAATCCTTCTGTCTTTTTAGCTTCGTAAAAGAACATCCAGGCTTTATCGGTGCCAAGATCATTTACGCACCCTACCGAGGAGTATCTCTGGAGACATTCGACACATACGTCGAGACTTATAAAAAGGCAAAGGCCGCATATCCGGAATTCATCATAGGCTTTGACCTTGTCGGTCAGGAGGACAAGGGTCACACGCTTCTGAACTTTGCCGACAAGTTGCAAGCTCTCAGTCACGAGGCAACGTTCTTCTTCCACGCTGGAGAGACTAATTGGTACGGACATAGCACGGACGAGAACCTCTTCGACGCTGTGCTTCTGAATACGAAAAGGATCGGACACGGGTGAGTTGTTATATTAGCACTTTATATTTTCCCCGTTATACATAGTATAATCGATGGTGATAATAGTTATCCTAGCCTTCTCATTCACTTATAAAAAGTTGGTATATAAATTTTCTTTATTTATTCAATCGAATTTAATATGATCAAGGAAAAATGTCAACTACTAGAAATTTGGTTTCATCTATATAGTTTGATTCCAAGCAAACAACCTTATCATATTTTAACGGAAAATATTTGATACTTGCAGATACGCTCTAATAAAGCACCCAAGACTCCTCGACATCGTCAAGCAACGCCACATTGCCATCGAGCTTAACCCAATCTCGAACCAGGTTCTTAAGCTCGTTAAGGACATGCGCAACCACCCAGCGGCCTATTTCTTCGCTGAGAACTACCCGGTGGTCGTGTCGAGTGACGACCCGAGCTTCTGGGGTGCTGACGGTCTCTCCTATGACTTTTATGAGACCTTCGTTGGCATAATGTCACGCGACGCTGATCTGAAGGCGTTGAAACAACTTGCCATCAACTCGCTCATTTACAGCGGCATGACTCCTGATGAGGAGAAGCGGGCGTTCGCCATATGGGAAAAAGCGTGGCTGAAGTTTGTTCATGATTTGGCGCATAGTCCGGAGTGTAAGAGCCGAAAGTGATGTGCCTTTGACATTGTATATAGAGGATATGAATGTGTGTAAATGAATGATATGTATTTGTAGATTAATATTGTGTGTATACAAATATTTTATGATTTATCGTAAATATATAAAGTTTTTTTAATTTGATTGTACACTTGTTTTTCTATCTCTTTACTTATTAGACGTCAACGTCATCAACTATTTATTTTAAAATAATTCTATGAGATAGCACCACTGAGAATTTCGACGTAATTTTCTGATCGTAGTTTATGATGTAAACAGTAACAAACCATTGAGGCGTTTCTGCCTCTCTTGAAGATACATAGTAATAACGTTGTCATACACATTAATCTGTAATTCTGTCTGATATTTTAGTTGAGTCGTGTTTATTTATTAATTAATTGTAAAGTTTTTATGAATTATTGATGACATATATTTGATAATGTTTAGTTTAAGTGTTTTATGGTTTTCATTGTTGATTTTTATTTGTGAAACTTACGTTATTACGAAAGACTTCAATGACTATTTAATACAACGACAAGAGATCGTGAATGAAGAACTGTCAATGTCATTCGGTGCGAACATTACGTTGGATAAACAAGAGCAACATGTGAATGAAATATTAATGAGATACAAACGCGAAGAGATAATAGCAGGTTTGATTAATGTCATATTTAAAAAAAATATGCAAAACATGATGTATGTCACTTACCATGACCATTCTTAACAGCATTTGCTGATCCGGGAACTTTTCTACCATCAAAAAACTTCCTACGAGTATCCGATAAGATTACCAACTCGCCAGTGTTTCAGATGATCCGGCGAATGCCAAAAGGAGGCGTGTTGCATGCCCACATTTCGGCGATCAATTCACGCGACTTTATTCTAGGCAATATCACCCATAGGCCAAACCTTTACGTATGTCGTAAACACGGTATGCTGGAATTGAGGTTTCTCAACAAAACTAGAGCAAGTAGTAAGCACGGTTGCAGCTGGGAATTGTTGAAGACCGCGAGAAAAAGGGATAAGTCGATTGATAAGGAGATCGAAAAGGCACTGATTATGTACATAGATGAGCCGTTCGGTATCGATGAAAGCATCGATGGTGCCTGGAAGAAGTTCTTGAGCATATTCTGCTTCATCAAATCTTTGGTCACTTATCGGTATGATTTATTAAAGTTTTTTGGATTATATTTAATGTATCTTTCCTGTTGGTTTAAATCACGCGTACGTCCGATTTTTTGAGAACTTACAATGTTTCGTATGTCAATAATGACGTATAGATAATCTAAATAAAGACGAGCAGAAAAATTGAAGTATGTAAATATTGAAACAGCTGTAATTTTCAGACCAGTATATGAAGATTTTCTCTATCATATTTTGGAGGAGTTGTACGAAGATAACGTACAATTCATAGAAGTTCGAACGACTTTTTCCAAATTGTATGAACTTAACGGTTATGAGCACAATCATTTCCAGGTGATCGAAATCTATAAAAAAGTAGTCAATCGGTAAGTATAATAAAATTCACTTACTTCCTTGTCATGTTCAAGCAAGTAATTTTTTTATCAGCAGTGTGAACAGTTATCCCAATAGGGATTCATTTAGTCAACTGTCAAACAATTAATATCCGAAATAGTATGTTTTTTACGGAAAATCGAGAGTAAAGTAATCGGTGTATTTGTCCAAATTTATTTTTTTAAATAATACTTGGCTATCTTATTTATTGATTAGTATAAATAGTTAACTGAATTTTTCTGAATAAACGAGAATTAAATTATGATATACGCTTATCGCAAAAGCTTTTTGACATATGTAAAGTATAAATATCAACAAATTATGTAAAGTTTTAATAAGAATTTCCTCTCAATGTTTAAACTTTAAACTTTAAAGTTTTTTTTCAAAATCTACGTTATATTAGCAGATTTTAGATAAACATAAATATTCTATATACTTATTTAATTTAATCTATTATCATTAGTTTATAATTTCGATGGCTCGGAATAAAAAATACGTATTTCCCGTTTATAAGCATTGAAGATACGTGTTTTTTGATTTAGAGCCATCGAATTCTGAATTAATTAACAAAAGATAAAAAGATTACACGTTAAAAAAGAAAAATGATGGAGACAATTACTTTGCATAGAAAAATCATCAAGTGCAAAAAGATATAGAATCACTTTAACTGTCTCATTATTTTCCGCATGTAAGGTCCCACTCTCTTTTCTCTATTGCGTGTAATTTCAACCTCAGATCTTGAAATATAAACGAAATTAATTCACCGCAATCTAATTACGCAATACACTTTTCTTATGGCTAGATTCATGAAGAACCATCCGGACTTTCTGGGCGTCAAGTGGATCTATTCACCGCAGCGCAACTCACCCGACGCCACCTTCGCCAAATACATACAGACCTTTAAAGACCTCAGATACGTCCATCCGGATATGATCGTGGGTTTCGACTTGGTCGGTCAAGAGGATAAGGGTCGTCCGCTCAGAGACTTTGCCGAAGAGTTGCGAATTCTCGGCCAGGAGACGCAGTTCTTCTTTCATGCTGGAGAGACCAACTGGAATGGCCAAAAGACTGATGAAAATCTGCTGGACGCCGTGTTGTTGAATACCAAGCGGATTGGACATGGGTAACGATGTCAAGCATTTTTATTATTCGTGTTATTATATAAAAGTTAATGTATTTATTATTTAAAATTTGAACCGTTTTCAGCTATGCACTTTTGAAGCATCCAGAACTAATGGACCTCGTGAAGAAGAAGAATATAGCTATCGAGATCAGTCCGATCTCTAACCAGGTTTTGAAGCTTGTTAAAGACCTGCGTAATCACCCGGCGAGCTACTTTTTTGCGATTAATCTACCGATCGTCGTGTCCAACGATGACCCTGCCTTTTGGGGAGCACGAGCCTTGAGCTACGACTTCTATGAGGCATTCGTCGGTATCATGTCCACTCAGGCCGATCTGCGGGCTCTTAAACAGCTGTCTTTGAATTCGATCGAGTACAGTAGTTTTAACGACTCGGAGAAACAAGCGGCAATGAAAATCTGGAGCAAACGTTGGCGTGTGTTCGTTGAGGAAATGGTTAATGATTATTAGAGCATTGTATTTGTGTAGGTAAATGTTGTTCAACAATTTTGATGTATACTTTGTTTGTTATGGTTAGCTGTTATATAGGAGAATTTTAGTATAAAAAAAGTTATAAAATTGTCGACGTGATTGCAAAAATCAAAGAAAAAGGAATCATTATTGTCAGTGCAATAGTGCAAACGGTATAGTTAAAAGATTTTCTAGTTATATTTAAATTTAAAATCACATATGTACGTACTTGTTATTTACGTATTTAAAATCACTTATGTACGTACGGCTTGTATGTACCAACATTTTTATAGAATTTATAGTTATTTTTATTATAATTATGTTTCGTTGTTATTGTTTAGTTATTATGTCAAAAGATACTCGTTATTTATTGATTTATTTATTAAAACTTTTTTACTAGAAAATAAAATTATAAAAGAAACATATTATTTGCATATAGTTGCTTCCGAAACAAAAGGCGTTATCTAAGAATCCACTTGAATTAATTAGTAAATTAGCAAAAAATTAAAGAAGATTCATTCCCGCGTAACAAAAATTTGATATTATCTATGTACGGGCGAGATAAATCTCGTATATGAGTAAATCCGCCAAACTATCACACTGTTTGTGTCACAAAACTGGCAAAAATTTTTTTTACGAGCACACCTTTGGTACACGGTTTTTCTTAATCTGTGTACCTCATATTATACAAGATCACAGTTGAACAAGCGAAAACGGGTTTGTGACATCGTTTTA